>PVNU02000290.1:0-36513 GCA_003013855.2 Liriodendron chinense | reverse complement strand
TTAAGCTATTTTCGTGAGCTACGTAGCGTTAAGGCTAAGCTATGCTACGTAGCGTAAGCTACACGCTACATAGCGTAGCTATTTAAAACACTGCCTTCCACCCAAGAGCACACCGGAAAAGAAGAAAACCACCAAGAAGGGTGAGCCTGGAACTTCGAAGAAGTTCCAACCTAAGTCTCTTCACATCATTAATGCGAAAGAGTTTGAAAGTGGAGACTAGAGAATATTCGAAGGTGTATGCCCTTGTGGCTAGAGAGGCTACACCTCAAGTTGGTGTAGAGTTGCCTGGTGAGGTGATTCCGGTGATGGAGGAGTTCAGTGATGTCTTTCTTAACGACCTCCCCAATGAACTTCCACCTCTGAGGGACATCCAGCATACCATTGATCATGTCCTCGAGTTGACTCTCTCAAACCTTCCTCATTACAAAATGAACCCCACAGAGCATGCGGAACTCAAGAAGCAAGTTGATGAGCTTCTCAGAAAGGGTTCATTCAAGAGAGCACGAGTCCATGTGCCGTGCCCGCCCTTCTGTCACCCAAGAAGGATGGCACATGGTGTATATGTGTGGATAGCATGGCCATTAACAAGATTACCATTAAGTACCAGTTTCCTATACCGCGTCTTGACGATATGTTGGACATGATGGACAATGCCGCAATTTTCTCCAAAATAGACCTCAAAAGTAGATATCACCAGATCCATATTCACCCAGGTGACAAATGAAAAAGTGCCTTCAAGACGAAGGATGGGCTGTACGAGTAGCTAGTCATGCCATTTGGGCTAACCAATGCGCCGACTACATTTATACGAGTGATGACCCAGATGTTGAGACACTTCATAGGGAAGTTCCTAGTCATGGACTTTTACGACATCCTTATTTATAGCATGACTACGGAACAACATCTCCACCATCTGAGCCAAGTGTGTGGGATCTTTAGAGCAAAAACGTTGTAAGCCAACCTCAAGAAGTGTCATTTTTGTCTAGTAGTGTCATCTTCTTAGGTTTTATCATGTCATTTGAGGACATGTCTGCGGATCCTGAGAAGGTCAAGGCCATAGTCAGTTGGCTTAAGCCACGCAACATTCATGAGCTGTGTAGCTTTCATAGCTTAGCTACCTTTTATAGGCAGTTCATTAGAGGGTTTAGTTCCATCATGGCTCCTATTACCGACTACATACAAAGAGGAGAGTTTCAATGGACTAAAGCAACCTCTAGGGCGTTCAAGGAGATCAAAGTCAAGATGACTGAAGCTCCTGTCATGCGACTTCCGAATTTTTTCAAAGTTTTTGAGGTTGCATGTGATGCGTCTGGCGAAGGTATAGGTGGAATGCTTAGTCAGGAAGGGCACCCCATCGCTTTCTTTAGGAAAAAGTTGAATGAAGCGAAACAAAAGTATTCTACCTATGACAAGGAATTATATGCGATATTGCAGTCTTTGCGCCATTGGCAACATTATTTGTTACCGCAGGAGTTCATCTTATTCTTTGACCATGAGGCCTTGCACTATTTCAACTCCCAAAAGAAGTTGAACCCGAGGCATGGCAAGTGGGTCCAATTTCTTCAAGAGTACACTTTTGTGTTGAAGCACAAGGCTGGGGTTGAGAATAAACCTGCTGATGCGCTGAATCGTAGGGTTTCATTACTCTAATCCATAAGCATAGAAGTCACTGGGTTTGAGCGATTGAAGGAAGATTATCCTAGTTGCCCAGATTTTGGAGAGGTGTACGCGTCATTGTTAGGTGGTCAGTCTAGGTGTAATAGTGAGTTTGTCCTAGTCAGTGAGTTTTTGTTTAAAGGGGATAGATTGTGTATACCTCGTACGTCCCACCGTGACTTTCTTGTCTGGTAACTTCATGCTGGAGGGATAGCTCGTCATTTTGGGCGTGACAAGACTATTGCCCTTGTGGAGGAGCATTTCTACTGATCAACTCTCAAGCGAGACATGGCTAACATTGTAGGGCAATGTAGGACGTGTCACCTGGCAAAGCAGAGGAAGCAAAGCACTGGTTTGTATACTCATTTGCCAGTCCCCCAAGCCCCATGGGTTGATATTAGCATGGATTTCGTGCTTGGGCTACCCAAGACGATAAAAAAACATGATTCCATCTTTGCGGTTGTGGACCGTTTTTTAAAAATGGCCCCCTTGTTCTAAAACATCCGATGACACTAACTTGGCCAAGATTTTCTTTGGGGAGGTAGTTCGTCTACATAGCTTACCGAAGTCCATCGTGTCAAATAGAGATGTGTGCTTTATGAGTTATTTTTGAAAAACTCTATAGCACATGATGGGAACAAAGTTGCAGTTTTCTTCGGCATATCATCCTCAGACTGATGATCAGACAAAAGTTGTCAATCGAAGTTTGGGGAATCTGCTAAGATGTCTGGTGGGAGACCATGCGGTTTTGCACGTAGTTGAATTTACATACAATAATTCTATCAATAGGTCCATAGGAATGAGTTCATTCGATATAGTACTTGGGTACAAGCCTAGAACGCTTATAGATCTCACACCCATTTCCGTTTCACATGGGCCATCTAAGTCCGCAGAAGCATTTGCACGGCATATTCATGACTTGCATAGTGAGATCAAGAGGCGCATTAATGCCAATAATCAACATTATAAACTCTCTGCAGATTCACATCGCAGGCTTAAGGTGGGCGACTATGTCATGGTCTGCGTTAGGCCTGAACGATTCCCACAGAGAACCGTGAGTAAATTGCATGCCCGCAGTGCAGGTCCATATAAAATTTTAACAAGAGTGAGTCCTAATGCATATGTGGTGGATCTTTCATCTGACATGGGCAATAGTGCAACATTCAATGTGTAGGACATTGTGCCTTGACGGACCCACACCTCCATCTCTAGCCCTCTTGCAGGCCTTTTGTCCTACCCCAGATGATGGTATCCCTGACCCCGACCCCAACCCCAACCCCTGGCCATTGCCAAACCCTACTTCCCACCCATTGCCTTCTCTTCCATCACTACCTAGACAGAAAAAAGAGATCGAATATGTTTTGGATCACAAAGCGATTTCTACCCACCACAGACGATATCAGAAATACCTCGTGAAGTGGAAGAATAGGCCGGAGTCAAATAGCACTTAGATTACAGAGGCAAAGTTCCAGCGCATTGATCCCGACCTCCATGAGCGCTACCACAGTTTTATTTCGCCAATGGCGAATTCTTCTCAATCAAGGAGAGTTGATGGGGACATCAGAGGTCCTACTCGAGTGTATCGGAGGCATTGGCGACTACCTACATTAGCACAGCTTTCCTTATGGATGGATGACAACTTCCAGACGGGGTTTGCGGGAGGCTACTTTGAAGACCCCACATGCATTGGACATGCATCAGGAAGACCCCACACTAGGATGATGCACGTGGGTTGCTTTTTAGAAGTTTTTACCCATAGGTTTTCATTTTTGGATCCATCGAACCGTTGGATCATCTTGATTGGACAATCAGATCTTCTAGATCTAGGCCCCTTGGACCCTAATTTTTCCTTTATTTTATTTTATGTTATTTTTAGTATTTATTAGACGGTTTGGATTACTTTTAGTTGATTTGGATGTCTAGTTTTGAGTGTAGCCCATCAAACTTTAAATAAGGCCATATTTGTAATTTTTTTGAAGTTCTAATATAAAAGCCGGGGGGAGTGGGGACGTCCAACCTTATGGTGTTATTGAGCATTAAAAAAAATTAAAAAATAAAATAAAATAAAAAAAGCTTGGAGCTTGGTCTCTCACAAAAGGTTTCTCCCTCATCTTCCTTTGGGGCCTGTTTGATTTTCAATTCCTAAGGAAATACCCTGAAAATGGGTAATTATTACATTCTCACCCCATTTGAAAATCCATCCGAATTTCTGCTTTGAAAACTGGTCCCAAAGAATTGATTTGAATTCGTGGACCCACTTTGGTGTATATGATGTATCTGTACCGTCCATCCATTTTTCAGGAACATTTTAAGGTATGAAATAAAAAATAATGCAGATAAAACACTCAATTGGCCCACACCAGAGGAAACACTGGCCCCAAGAAGTTTTTAACGATACATGTTGCATTCCCTTTTTCTTGTGGTGTGATCCACTTGAGCTTTGGCTCTATCTCATCTTTTGGCCCATGACATAAAGTCATCTGGCGTAATAAATGGACGGTGCTGATAAGCAACATACATCACGGTGCGCCCCACAAAATTTTGCAAAGTTTCTCGATTCTAGCGTCTAAAAAGTACGTTGTCAAAACAAGCATTGCAAAAAACTCAAGAAATACATGGGTAAGTAATTATTACCCATTTACACTGCACTTACTAGAGAATTAGAAAATCAAACAGGCCCTTAGGGTTTGTGTGAAAACCCACCCCTCCAATCAAAGTGTGGAAGGGTAGAGCATAGCATGGAGGTGGATTTTTCCAATAACAAATTCTCTTCTCTTCTTCTTCATTCAAGGTACACAAACCCCATTTTCTTCTTCATCTTTCTTCTTCTACCCGTCTTCTAAAACCTAAAATCCTCCATCCTTTCTTCCTCTTCCTCATTCAACCCAACAAAACCCAACCCCAAAGGGACCACACACACATCCGTACATGTGTCTGTACGGACCAGCTGTATAGATAGTCGTACGTCCGTACGGACGGCCATTCCTTTCCATTTTCTTCATCCCCCTTTTCATCAACCCTTTTCCCCTACCCTCTTTCTTCAATCTAACCCTAAAACCCTAACCCTAATACCCAAAACCCTAATTTTCAATTTCTTAAACCTTAACCCTAAAATACCCAAAACCCCAATTCCAAAACCCAAAACCCTCTTAGGAAAATCTGATTTAAACCAAAACCCTTTACCCCCAAATCTGAATTTTAGTAGCAACATAATTATTTACATGGATGTGGCATTACCTATGTTAGATTGGAAGTTTTATCTTCCACGTGGACCATTCTTAAGATATTTCATATTTTCATGCACTGTGCATGTGATTAACCTAGGACCATTTAATTGTTAATCTGAATTTCTTAGTTTATGGTGTGAATTTATTTGGATTTACATGTTGATTACCTAGTTAATATGTATTTTGATCTCATCTCAATCATTCTAGATCAGTTTCACTCATCCTACATCACAATACTTCAAACACTAGTGAAACTGATATGTAAAACCTTTCTTGGAGACTAAAGCCCTTGTCGGCCAAATCATCAACAACATTATTTGCATGGTTTACAAATATATCATTGTTACAAGAAAGGAGGATTGGAGAGACCTAAATGGACTTTACTTGAGGTGGTGAGAAGAAATAAAGGTTCGTATGCTTACAAAGGATGGGGCCTTAAATAGAAATGAATGCTAAGTGACTAGCAGTCATCATCTAAGCCTTATCCCAAATAATTGGTTCTGTTCTGATTCATGATGAAAGTTACAGCATAAGTTTGAAGCAGATTGTCAACCCAACACAACACTTCTTTATCTGGGCTAGGGCAAGGCAATGAGAGCACAAAACCCCCATAGGCACAATGTAATAGACTATTAAATAAGTTATTTACAATCGATCATTATCTAATAGCCTATTACAAAGGTTGATTACAATCAACGAATTAGCTGGGACACTAAATAGTAATTATGAAATTAAAAAGCTGGGACAAGGATATGGGATAAATTAATGATGATGATGATGATGATGATACGAAAACAAAAATGCCTTCCACCATAGTAATCGATCATGAAGTTTATACTTAGTGTTCTTTATCTACCTCCAGTTGTATAGAATCTAGAAAGAGATGGGAATCACCTGTACTTCTGATTTTCGAAGAGTCTTAATCATGAACCGGTCATCTTGAGACAGAAAAAAGACACTACCACTCTTCCCAGGGGAAGAAAGCTCCCTAAGTGCATCATTTCCACAAATAGATATCATGTAATCTGCTGCATCAATCTTAAACATCTCTCGCAAGTTTCTGCAAGAATGAACTCGAGTTAGCTAATTCTGAAAAA
The DNA here is from genome assembly GCA_003013855.2 of Liriodendron chinense. Lineage (NCBI taxonomy): Eukaryota > Viridiplantae > Streptophyta > Magnoliopsida > Magnoliales > Magnoliaceae > Liriodendron > Liriodendron chinense. The sequence continues at coordinate 30,533 of PVNU02000290.1, read as the reverse complement.
GAAATAAATATCAGATAATTTTGAAAAGAAATAAATATCAGATCCTTATCTCAATATGCATGATGTAACTTTTCCTGAAGATTCCACGAAAAGAAGATTAAAAGGAGAACACTAACCATTACATGTCTACACTTCTTTATTAGGTAACATGGCAGCCACGTGTTACGAGGACAATTGTGGCATTTTAATAGCCCAGTAAAAGCACATAAACATCACACTTTTCTACGAAAACTTAAGATATGACTAGATTGAAACGTCTCAATTCTGTAGCACTTGTACAAACAGCAACTTAACAATAGGGAGAAATCGAAATGATGGACAAATTAAAGTTATTAGTGAACCATTCATTCGCCTAGCTTGTATTCTTCAAGAAATGAAATTGATGGGACAAGAACTCATCAGACATATTTCTTACAATAAACTACTTGGCCATTGATTTATGGAACAGAATGTTGGGCAGTTAAGGAACAACATGTTCATAGGATGTGTAGCTGAAATGAGGATATTGAAATGGATGAGTGGCAAGAGAAGACAAGGATAGAATTAGAAATGAACCCATTTGAGGGGACTTAGGAGTAACACAAATAGATAACAAAATGAGGGAAAGTAGTCTTGGGTTTGGTCATGTGCAAAGGAGACCAAGAACTATGACATTTAGGAGGGAGTGGGCACAAGTAGAAGGCTCCAAGAGGGGCAGGTGGAAGGCCAAAAAGGACCTGGATAGAGGGAGTATGAAAAGACTTGATGAACTATGGTCTAGCTGAAGGTATGGCCCTTGTAGAGGGAGTATGAAAAGACTTGATGAACTACAGTCTAACTGAAGGTGTGGCCCTTGAAGAGTAGAATGGCGGAACAGGATTCATGTACCTGATTCCAATTACTTGGTATAAGGCTTGGTGATGATGATGATGATGATGATGCTACTTGGCCCACTTCACTAAGCACAAAATAACACAAAAAAAAGGAGAGAGAGAGAGAGAGAGAGAGAGAGAGAGAGAGAGAGAGAGAGAGAGAGAGAGAGAACTTGAAAAACTTTTAACTTGTTAACAGTCAACAAATAAACATGTCTCAGTCCTAACCATGAGCTACAATGAACTCTACACTTCCAAACTAAGGGAAATATCATAACAAGCCTGGTTGAATACCTTTCTTAGTAATAGTAACTTGATTGAATACCTCCGTAAACACAATAGTATCCTTCAAAAGTGTTGACAAGCATTCCTCACCATATATCCTTCTCCATCTGTTATCTCACCCCCATATCCCCTGTTTGATTATTAATGCATCATCTAGATGGTTGAAGATTATTCTAGTTCCATACAGGTCTTCAAACTCAAAAGCAAGTCTTGAATGAGGACCTTTCCAAATGAAAATTAGCACTTATGACAGTACTTTATAACCAATCCAATTTAAGTATTAATGAGCATAATAGCGTGTAACTAAGCAGATAAATTTGCAAATACAGCATGGAAAAAGATCTATTTGAAAACATGATGGAAAAGGGAGGAGGAAGAGAGTAAGGGTGTTATTTGTGTCCCCTTTCCTTGATCCTTTATTTATAAACTTAATCCTAATTACAGTTAGGAGACTGAAAGAGATAGAAACCAAAAATAATTAGGAAACTTAAGCCTAAATTTCCTATACGGTATACTACAGGCGCAAAGGTATCTGTGTACACCATCGGTGTTGTGTACACAAATATGTGTGCACACTAACACTTCAAGCTGGCATATGGATATCGTTCATGTCGAGCTTGATATTAATGGTCTTGAGGAGCACTGTCGATATGGCTTTGATGAAGACGTCTTCTAACTGATCTTCTGAATGAACAAAAGGTGTATGTAGAAGCTTGGCAACTAAGTGACAGTCGACTTCAATGTTCTTTGTGCATTTGTGGAAGACTGGGTTGGATACAAAATAGATGGCTGATTGATTATCGAAATGTATTGGAATTGGGGAAGATGCCGTGAATCTCATATCTTGAATAATAGCTTTCACCCATAGTTCACAAGCTGCATGGGCCATTGCACAATATTCGGCCTTGGCAGATGAGCGAGCAACAATGGATTGCTTCTTAGTTTTCCAAGTAATAAGATTTCCTCCTATAAATGTGTAATACCTTGTAGTAGAGTGTCGTTCAAAGGAAGAGCTAGCACAATCGACATCATAGAAATCATTGATATTCAAATTACCATGATTCGAGTAGAGAAAACCACGTCCAGGTGCAGCTTTAAAGTAACGAAGGATTCAGTAATCTGTTTCAAGATGGTGCCAACAGGGTCCTCTCATAAACTGGCTTACAATTCCAATAAAATAAGGGGTGTCTAGACGAGTGAAGTTAAGATAAATTAGACGACCCACTAGACGACAATACATGCCTAGATTATCAATTTCGTTTGATTGTCTCTCATGCAACTTACGATTTACTTCAATAAGTATGCCAATGGGCAAGCACCAAGTGAAACCACCTCGGTTGGAAGATCAAACAAATATTTACGTTGGGAAAAGAAGATTCCACATTTTGAGTAACCCACTTCAATTCCAAGGAAGTACTTCAGCATCCCTAAATCCTTCATCTCGAATGATAAAGCCAGTAATTTCTTAACACTGTCTATCTCAGCTATGCTTGAGCCAGTTAGAATAATATCATCAACATATACGACAAGAATTGTCGTGTTGTCATCCATGTGTTTTACAAATGCAGAGTGATCAAAAGTGCTTCTTTTAAATCCAATGTTGGAAATCATATTGCCAAGCTTTTCAAAACAAGCCCGAGGAAACTATTTGAAGCCCTACAAAACTTTCCAAAGATGACGAACTTTGGCGGTCTCCCCCCTAAGGTCGAAAACCAAGAGGAAGGGCAATCAATATATTTCTTCATGAAGATCGCCATGTAGAAACGCATTTTTTGCATCCAATTGATGCAGAGGCCAATTACAGTGTACTGTGATAGACTATAGAATGCAAAAAGAGTTTAATTTTGTTGCTAGAGCAAAGGTTCCTCGCAATTTTCACCATATTTTTATATGAAGCCCTTGGCAACTAGAAATGCTTTGTATCTGTCTATTGAACCATCTGCCTTGTATTTAATGTTAAACACCCATTGCACCTGACAATATGTTTGCCTGGAGGAAGGACTAATTCCCAAATATTTTGTTTCTTCTACCACGGCTGTTTTCCATTTAGGGACGCCAATGGCATCTATAATCTTGGTATAGTGATAGATGATATAGAGGAAAGAAATGACTAATAAGGAGATAGATTTCTGTATGAGACATAATTACCAATGGGATGATGTGCGCATGACCGGGTTCCTTTGCGGAGGGCAATTGGGAGATTCACCTATTTTGATTCAATAATTAATAAGCGGTGGTGCTCGGGAAAAGTAGAGTAAACCTTGAGTTCTTTTATTGGGATGGAGCTCGATTCATCTTCAATATGAGACTCATTTGTGCCAGGAAGAGGAAAAGGTGCAAGATGTGTAATGTCTCGTGAATTGAAACAAAGCACATTTTCAAATAATGCAACATCCTTAGAATCGTACCTTTATAGCAAAGTAACATTTATACTCTCTCTAAGAGTTACCTTAAGAACACATTTTGTTGATTGTGGTCCTAGTTTGGTGTGATAAGAATATGGACAAAGCAAATGCACCCAAACACTTTTTGTGGCAGGGTAAATAGATACACATGAGGTTGCAAAATTTGTAATGGGTATTTATATCGAAGTCCAATTTATCATGCATGCTGCAAGAAGAATAGATTCCTCCCAATATGCTTTTCATACTAACATGCCTATCAATAATGACCGGATGACCACTAGCAAGTGCTGATTTTTACGTTCAACCACTCTATTTTGTTGTCATGTATAAGGGACATGAGGTTTAAAATTCTATGCCAAGATCTACAAAATATTTCTATAAATCATAGCGTAAATATTCTCGAGCATTATCAAATCGAAACATCTTTATAATCAATGGGACTTCATCATGACTCTTTAGAAGATTAATCCATGTATATCGTGAAAATTCATCAATAAATGATAGGAAATATTTAAAACTAAATACAGAGACAACAGGTCCCCAAATGTCCAAATGAATAGGTTGAAATGGATGCATGTCTTTGTATTAGTCAAGGGAAAAGTAGTTCACCAAGTCTTGAATAACTAACAAGTTTCGCATTAGAAGTTATCCCTTTTATTGAACTTTCTAGGAAATAAAAGACACAACAATTGCAAAGGTAAATGACCTAGACAGGTGTGCTAAACAGTTACCCAATTTTTATTCTCAATGATGGAAGTAGAGACATGAGTAGAACCAGATTGCTCTCTGTTGAGAAGATAAAGCCCCCGATTTTCACAACCACCATCAATCATCTTCTTCATTACTAGATCCCAAATAACACAATAAAACGGATAAAAGGTGACACAACATTTTTGTTATTTGATTAAGGAGGTTACAGAAAGAAGATTAGATAGAAATTAGGGAACATTGATTACAAAAGAAATGGACAGGGAATCAAAAAGATGGAAGGTCCCCTTTCCCAGAGCTATAGAGAGGGAAGCATCAACCAATTTATTATTATTTAAGATAGGAGAGTAGGAATTATATTTATCGATCGTACCCATCATGTAATCAGATTACCCTGAATCAATGATCTATAATGTTAATGTCTCAGAGACATGGTTTGTGGTGACAGAAGTACCTAACTTCCCTATCTGGTTAGCAACAGATATGGAGGCTTGGAAAACTGTCACTTGTTGTTGTAGCTCACTAATGGTTTTATCCCTTCGGTCTTCATCACTATGGGCAAAAGTTAGGTATTCATATTAGTAGAAGACTTTGTTTTGACATCTCTTGGCCGAAGATAAGGATGAAGAACCCAACAGCATTCCTAGATGTGTTCTTTCACAGTGGGTGCATCTGAGTTTATCTTCGTCCACATTTCCTCATCCAATTCCTTGCCCCTTTGAATTTTTAAAGTCTGTAGTTAAGGCTGACCGTTATGGAAGGATGGTGCGGGAGACATTTTGTCATCGGGCCTCTGTGCATATGTAGTTATATATAGATTCTAGAGTAGGAAGAGATTCTCTCCCGAGAAGCTGTATACGTTGAGATTTGAAATCCGAGCGAAAACCAGCGAAAAATTTAAAGATTAGCAGTTGTCATATTTGGCTTTTCAGATCTTCCAATTCTAGAATAGTTATTTGACAATTATCCAATTCCTCTCATTTTTTGTTCAGGCTAGCAAAATATTCTTCTACAGTTCCCAACCTCCCTATTCGATATTGTTAATCTCTGTGTAGAGTTGATAAATGCGGACAAAGTCTTCCTGATGACATTTTTGGCTACTTTATCCCATATATCCTTTGCGATTTTCAAGAGATAAAGATCACGACTAATATTGGGTTGCATTGAATTTAGTAATCAAGGCATCACAAGCTAGTTTTCAATCTCCCATTCATCATAGGTGGGATCATCTTGATTGGGTTGTTTCTTGGGGTTCCTATAATGTATCCCAATTGTTTCCATGCTCCAATATACATTCGGGCTGCTTCTTACCACTCCAAATAATTTGTGCCACTTAGTTTTACTATAGTTACTGTAAGACTAGGGCTGTCTATATGTCCAAATAGAATCTGGGTGTGTTTACTTTCTCCCATTTAACCAAAATAAAAAGGAAAAAGTGAGGAATAACAATATTTTGGAGTAACATCTCGGAGTCAATTGAAGGTCCAGGTAGTAGAATTGGCATGAGAAGAGGTCTTGCTGGGAAAATTTGGAAGTAATGAGTGGCCCCAGGGGTCTGTAGGTGGTTCGAGCTTCTTATTTGTCTCAAGCGGCCCATAGAGCCCTTCTAGCAGCGATAGAGGCCCCTGGACTTGAATTTGGTCCAAAAAAAAAAACTCCAAACAAAAAACCACATGATCTTAGAGAACAATGTGGACAATCCCAAGTACAGTTCCAGCACCAGAATAAAATAGTGTATGACATTCCAATGAATTTCGGCGACAGCAGGGGAGATTCCGACGACACTAGACTGATGACAATAGAGATCCGATGCCGGAAATCAAGTATGGACCGATTTCCGGCGAGATGAGGAGGATCTAGAGTGGTTTCCAGTGAGATTTGGAGGTGCAGGGTTGCATACAATGCAGATCTGAAGCTTCTATGGTGAGATTTGCGTCCAGAGATAACAACGAGTGGAAGAATCCCTTCCAGATGAGGCAATCAAGAGCTACAACAGCATCTGTAGGATGATGATGGTAAGATTTATCTCACTTTCACCATCTCATAGAGAGGAAAAAAAATATGATCGACTTTCAAACTAAAGATTTGCTGCAGAGATTGGAAGAGAAGAAGAATGTTTGGAAAAATGAAAGAAATTTGGATCAGAGAAGCTCTGATACCATGAAAACAAGATGGAAGAGAGAGAGAGAGAGAGAGAGAGAGAGAGAGAGAGAGAGAGAGAGAGAGAGAGAGAGAGAGAACAATGTCATTCGTATCCCCTTAATCCTTTATTTATAAACTTAATTTAACCCTAATTACAATTATGAGACTAAAAAAGATAGAAACCAAAAATAATTAGGAAACCTAAGCCTAATCTTCCTATATGGCACACTGCAGGTGCACAGGGATCTGTGTACACATCAGGTGTACACAAATCTGTGCACACACTAACACTACCCAAAATAATGATTTTGCATTAAAGGATTCCAATGATCAACAAAGAAGATGGAACAAAGCTAATTCTGAGCAATATTAAGCATTGGGATCTACAAGCATCAAAAAGAAATAGATTGAGAATTTTAATAAATAGGTTTACATAGATGGCATTGAACTAGGAAAATCAATTCAAGATCTGATCTTTTCTTTTAATAGTGATCATGTAGGGCTTTGTTATGCCACATCAGATTAACCGCCTAGGCTACTTAATAGCACTCTTGAATAATTGAACTAAGATATGTCTAGATTTTCTCCATTTTTTATATGCAAGTTAAAAACGCAAAGAAAGTAAGCTACCACAATTTGATTCAAGATGGCAAAATAAGAATCCTACATTTAAAAAAAAAAAAAAAGAGTTATATTCAAGTTGTCTAGCTGCAAAAAGTTATAGGATAACAGCTACATGTGCAAAAACACATTTGCAGAATATTATAATAAATTTGCAATCATGAAGTCTGAATATAACTCCACAATGAAAACATGGAAGCAGCTCATGTCAATTTATATGAATTAATTAAATAGGCCAAGCACTACATGCAAATATATATAAATATATGGGTTTTGCTAATGTCCCCACCTTCATGGGGAAGTTATTAACGACCTGAAGATTTTAAATGACACAAGGGATGGCCTATTATCGGTTTCAACCGTTCATCCATTCATACAACTTGGAAAAAGCCATGATGAAAAAGTCACAACAATCCGATGATCCTAAACATCAAATCAATAGCACGAAAAATGTATAGTTAACATTATGCAGAGTAACAAAATAGGTCCAGTCATCATCTTGAAACATCGATTAGATAGATCCCACTTTCTGTTGCTTATGATTCCAACGCAGCAGTTGGGTTTGATCATTCTAACCATGTGATATATGGCTCATAAACAATGGACAGTTGCAACAAATTAAACCCATTCAAAGGGTTAGGATCATCCGATTAATGTGATTCTTTCACTACAGGTAGCTCCCAATAGTACTATTGAATGGTGTGTCCCAATTGATGATTGGACATCCATGTGTTATTTAAAAGCTTTGGGGACGTTGGAGCAGTGGGGACGTTAACAACCCTACACACACACACACGCATACAGACATATATCTGTGTGTGTTGTGTATGGGTGTGTGTAATTTAGCAATTACTACCAAATGAGGGGAAACCATAACCTGAAAACCATTGGACAATAGTCTTTCCACTTGAAATCTTCAGACTGGTGAGGAGGTGTCAATTGGGAACCTTCTTTTGGAAAGTTCATCCAAAAGCTTGCTCGGGGGCCAAAGTCTGATGAACGAACTTCACGTCTCTGTATTGGTGTAATTTTACCCACGGTATATCTGTAACAAAACACATATACTAAATATGCTCAGTAGCGAAGCAATTTTCAATAGCATCAGGGCTCACATCTCTGAATATTTGTATTTCTACTGAAAAGAATTATGCCATAAGGTTTGAGGCCTCCTTTACAATGATAATACTAAGGTAACAACAACAAATAATAATAAAAATAAAGACAAGCAATTAAAATAAAACTGTGTTATCAACAAACTAAAGACTGAACCAACTTGAGAAATTTTCTCTTGATAGGCAAAACAAATTTGGAATGAAATCATAAAAGGAATTTTAAAAAAATCATCATCATCATCCAGTGTCCAGAGTATCGGTATCAGTACATGTACAAGAATTTAAAAAATCATCATCATTGTGACATCATCTAAGGCCTTATCCCAACTAACTGGGGTCGGCTGCATAAATCATTTTCCATCATTCCACTCTGTCATGGGCTATAACTTCAGTTAGACTAGAGGTCTTCATGTCTTTTCTTACTACATTCACCCATGTCCTTTCTGGCCTTCCCCTTGCCCTTTTAGAGCCTTCAACTTGTACCAACTTGCTCCTCCTAACAGGCGCAATTCTTGGTCTCCATTGCACATGACCAAACCATCCAAGTCTACTTTCTCATCTTATTAACTACTGATGCTACTTCTAAGTTCCCTCGAATGTGTTCATCTCTAATTCTATCCTTCCTCAATTTGCCCCTCATCCATCTCAACATCCTCATTTCAGCAATCCTAACATTCAATGCCATAAAGCATGGCTTGTCTTATAGCTTTCCTATAAAATTTCCCTTTCATTTGAGGAGTACATGTTAATCACATAAAACTCCACCCCATTTCTTCCACCCAGCTTGAATTCCATGGGCAGCATCCTGCTCAATCTCTCCATTCTCATGAATTATCGACCAAGGGGAATAAAAATAAAAAAGCTTGAGGGTAAAACAAAAGGCCTAACCATAGGAAGGTAGGAATTCAAGAAATCAACTAGGTGAAAGAGACCTATTTAATAATAACAGTTCCGTGGACTAACATCACAGTAAGTACATCAAGGTTAAATGTTGTATGCTAGCAAAATGATACAATTTCTTGTGATCAAATTGACTAATGACACAAATTAAACATAATTGATACATATAAAAGAGTTCCAAGAAATATCTAATCTCGATTGAAAAACAGATTGGAAGGGTACAGCTACATAATGAAAACAAACAATTAAAGGTGTGTCAGAAGAACAATATGATCCTAAAGTGATGAGAGACACAAATAAAGACCTAATAAGACTTTACCCTTGAATAGGCAGGATACGAAGTGCAATGAAAATTATACTCGGAATTTAATTTATAATTTGTACTTTATAGACTACAATATTTCTTACTCCTACAGTCTGTAAAAAGGAATATGGGCATGGGTTTAGTAAACATATAGTTGCATAAAGCGTTAAGCAAAGCAACAATATATTAGGTTGCAGGAGCCAGGAAGTGCTTGTTTCAAAATAACTAATTAAACATAGTTAGCCACCATATGTGGCTGTTGGATCATGGGATGGATGACCCTCCCTCTTAGGACTTGGGATGACCATGAAACCAAACATCTAACATTAAAACAAATAAAAAATATAAAATAAAATTGTATTTTTTGTGGTAAGACTTACTTGCAATTAGATACTTGTGGAAGAAACAACTCGAGCACTATAAACTGTGAGGAAAAAAAAAAAACATGTATCGTATGTTCACCATTCAGCGGTAAATCCAAACAACCGGTGTGTATTTATAAAAGATTAAAATTGCCCTAACAATTCCCTTTTTTTTCACTAACAGAATTTATTAAAAAGCGCAAACAAAAGAGAGGAATTAAAGCCATGGAAAAAAGAATGCCCGAATAGACTTGATATGCCTGGGGACACATTTAACACTCCACTTAATGTAAATAGTCAAGGCCAGGCAATGCATGCTTCCAACTAAAAAGTGATGCAGAACAAAAGCATTCAAGGTGTACCAACGAAGAAAGCGCCAACCACAAGTACCATCCTTGTGGATAGGCGACTATTGAGGAGCATTGAAGACCTTAGTCACCTTACACATGTAGTCCGAGACATTTGAAAAGACCCCACCTTGGGAAGACATGTGTAAGTTTCTTTGAGGAGATGATGAGACCGTTGGATCGTGATGATGATGTGATCGGACCGTTGGTTCATTGTGGCCCACTTTCATCACACCATCATTGGAGCGCATTGGACATCTTAGATTTGAGTTTATTTTACGCATTTTTTACTTATTTGAGTTTTGGGTTAGTGTGGGTACGTTTTTTTCATGCAAATGTCTTTTTTTTGAAATTTTGTTAGTAGGGGTATTTTGGTAATTATACTAATTCCGAATTTTATAAGGGTGTTGCCCTAAACCTTTTTTATTAGTTGTTGATTTATGAAAAATAGCAAACCTTTGGTTGCCTCCTTCCTCTTTCCCTCTCTCATGGCGCTTCTTCTTCTTCCTTGATCTCCTTCTTCTCTATTCTTCTTGTGCCCCTCCAACTTCTTCCAGGTATTTCATCTTCTATTATTATCCTTCTAAACTTCTGTTTTGTTTATTCCCCACGATCTAAACCTTGAGAATTGATCTAAACCCTAAACCCCCAAATTCTCAAATCCCTAATCTGAGAAACTTTCTGATTCTTCGAACTAGTGATCATCATTGATCGATTGGGTATGACCATGCAAGATCGGGAGGTTCCATCCCTCGCCGGATCCAACCTATACGCTACTTGAATCCCATACTCCATGGTTGTGATGATGGCCCGTCCCATTGCATGTTTCCTTTATAATTTTCTTAGTTTATGATGATTTATGCTAGATTTCATTATTATTATTGCTTTTATTTCCGCTGAATAATTGTGTTCATGAGCATGCATCATATTTAGGGCTGTCCTGCATCAAATTTGGTATCAGAGAATAGGCTTGCATGGTTTGTGTCTAGATCGAGTTATCAAATTAGGGTTTTGATTTTTAGGTTTGTTTTAGGAAATTTCCAGATTTAGAAAGTTTCCAATTCTAGAAAGTTTCCTAATTTGGAGAATTTTCAGATTTACAAAGTTTCCAATTTTAGAAAGTTTCCTAATTTGGAGAATGTCCAGATTTAGAAAGTTTCCAATTTTAGAAAGTTTCCTAATTTGGAAAATTTTCAGATTTAGAAACTTTCCAATTTTAGAAAGTTTCCTAATTTGGAAAATTTTCAGATTTAGACAGTTTCCAATTTTAGAAACTTTCCAATTTTAGAAAGTTTACTAATTTGGAAAAATTCCAGATTTGAGTCGCATCATCTAGAATTAATTAGTGTCAGTTCATTGTACTTTAAATTCATTGCATTCGTATTGTGAGTCACCCAGTCCTTAGTCTCCCCGTAGTGAATGGAGTATAGGCGTTTGAGATCTTCAGGGCCATTAAGTGTTGTCGTGTGGCCGTCAAGACCCAATGGAAAGCCGAACTCCGATGATTTGGCTAACTTTAATGGTCACATGGACCCACAAACCTTCCTTGATTGGCTTAAGGACTTGGACTATTTTTTTTATTGGTATGATATGTCAAGTTATCGTCGAGTGAGGTTTGCCAAGTGGAAATTGGAGGGCCAAGCCAAGTCGTTTTGGACAAATTTGGAGCAACGACTTGATAAAGTTGGGAGAGCCCCGATATCACAATGGGACAAGATGAAAGAGCGTTTGAAAGAAAAATATCTTCCCATCTCTTATCGTGAAAAGCCCTTGGGTCAGAAGAGAGTTGCCCCACCTTCTCATCCAAACACAGAACCAATATGGTCCCCTCCTTGTAAAGTGGTCCAACCCATCATTAAGGAAATCTCGGCTTATGAACAATTTGAGTGTTTAACACCAATTATATTTCCTTGGAAGCGAGATAATACCTTGGTAAATGGTCAGTTGGAAGAATCCAAACATGATGTTTATGAAGTGGAAGAGTACGTGCCTAACGTCAGTAGTGAGGAAATGGAAGAAATTAAGGCATCGCTCATCATCGTTGAGGATGACGAAGTGTGTGCTAGTGATGAAAAGGTCGAAGAGTTTGAGACCACACCACTTCCAGGTGTCATGTGTGATTTAATTGATGCAGTCTCCCATTCTACGTCTCTTACCGTGGTGAACAAAAATGAAATTGAAGAGGAGACTAGTGAGGGTATGATGATAGACACCCACATACTTGTGATATCCCACCAGATGATTTATGGGATAAATTTTCACCCATATGGGACATTCAACAAGCAATCGATCTTGTCCCTAGGCTGGTCTTGTCAAGCTTTCCTCCATACCAGGTGAACCCCGTAAAAAATACAGAAATGCAGCGTCAATTTGATAAACTTCTCGGGGAGGAATTCAATAAGGAAAGTTTGAGTTGGAATTTTATTCTGTGTGTCATGCCTGCTCTTTTCACTTCCAAGAACAAGGACATATGGCACACATGTGGGCATATCCTGACCATCCACAAAGCTTCAGTCAAGTGTCAAACTATCATGCGACGTATTCACGTCATGGTGGATATGATGACCATGGTCCTTATCCCGTATCTTGATGACATTTTAGACATAATGGCTAATGCCAAGATCTACTCAAGACTTGGTACTACTAGTGTTTGTTCTCAAGTGTTGGGATACCTGAAAATCATCCTTGTTTATAATACTTATAATAAGAAATTATGTGTCATCCATGGGAAGTGTCCTTTTGTTTTAATTTTTCAAATTCTAGGTCATAGGATTGTTTATTTCCATAGGATTGTTTATTCCAAGTTCATGGATTTTTCAGCGTGTACTTTAGTGTCACCTATGTCTGTCATCCAAAGGTCTTCAGAGTCAGCCAATGCATTCGCACGCCATATTCATGATTTGCATACACATATTAGACAGCGGATAAATAAGAGCAATGATGATTCTAAAATCTCAGCTGATTCTCATCGTAAATTGCAAGAATTTCAGGAAGGAGACTATGTAATGGTGAGGATAAGGCCAGAGCGGTTCTCACAAGGTTCCGCTAAGAAATTACAAACGCGTAGTGCTGGACCATTCAAAATATTGCAGAAGGTTGGGTCTAGCGTGTATCGGATCGACCTTCTATCTGAAATGGGCATTAACCTAACTCTTAATGTGAAAGATCTAGTCTGTTCCCACCATCCCATCGTTGATCCATCGTCCCTTTCATGGCCTTGTTCTGATTTTGCTATACAACCCCTTCCACCCCTTCCCCCCACCCATTACCCGTGAAGAAGAAATTGAGGAAATCTTGGGTGAAGAGATCATTTTTATGAGAGGCGGAGGTTTCCAAAGATACTTGGTCAAATGGAAGAACAAGCCACCGTCAGAATCTACATGATTGATAGAAGTGGAGTTACAGAGCGTTAATCCAGATTTACTAGAGCGCCACAAGAGTTTTAACTCGCCGGAGTTGAGTTCTTCTCAGACGAGGAGTATGATGCAGAACAAAAGCATTCAAGGTGTACCAACGAAGAAAGCGCCAACCACAAGTACCATCCTTGTGGATAGGCGACTATTGAGGAGCATTGAAGACCTTAGTCACCTTACACATGTAGTCCGAGACATTTGAAAAGACCCCACCTTGGGAAGACATGTGTAAGTTTCTTTGAGGAGATGATGAGACCGTTGGATCGTGATGATGATGTGATCGGACCGTTGGTTCATTGTGGCCCACTTTCATCACACCATCATTGGAGCGCATTGGACATCTTAGATTTGAGTTTATTTTACGCATTTTTTACTTATTTGAGTTTTGGGTTAGTGTGGGTACGTTTTTTTCATGCAAATGTCTTTTTTTTGAAATTTTGTTAGTAGGGATATTTTGGTAATTATGCTAATTCCGAATTTTATAGGGGTGTTGCCCTAAACCTTTTTTATTAGTTGTTGATTTATGAAAAATAGCAAACCTTTGGTTGCCTCCTTCCTCTTTCCCTCTCTCATGGCGCTTCTTCTTCTTCCTTGATCTCATTCTTCTCTATTCTTCTTGTGCCCCTCCAACTTCTTCCAGGTATTTCATCTTCTATTATTATCCTTCTAAACTTCTGTTTTGTTTATTCCCCACGATCTAAACCTTGAGAATTGATCTAAACCCTAAACCCCCAAATTCTCAAATCCCTAATCTGAGAAACTTTCTGATTCTTCGGACTAGTGATCATCATTAATCGATTGGGTATGACCATGCAAGATCGGGAGGTTCCATCCCTCGCCGGATCCAACCTATACGCTACTTGAATCCCATACTCCATGGTTGTGATGATGGCCCGTCCCATTGCATGTTTCCTTTATGATTTTCTTAGTTTATGATGATTTATGCTAGATTTCATTATTATTATTGCTTTTATTTCCGCTGAATAATTATGTTCATGAGCATGCATCATATTTAGGGCTGTCCTGCATCAAAAAGGAAATCCTGAATTTTGCCCAACGTCCATTGATAAATATATTAACTTACTGATGTCACACATAATTGTCTTGATCCTTGTTATTCAAACTTGAAGCGTAAAGAAATAATGACTCCAACAAACACAAGATGCCACCCCATACAGCCAACTATCTTAATCTAACAGAAAGAGCAAGCAAGATTTAGTATATAAGCATGGCAGAAAAGATTATGTTTAAATAAGTAAAATATAACAAAAAAAAGTATAAATAGTAAAACCAAAAAAACGTGGAAGGTGTATGAAGGTTTTCATACCAACTCAAAACTCCTTTCCGCCTGTCCATCACAACTTTTTAGAAACAAGAATCCAATCCCAGTACAATTACGTTAGTGGTGTTTGTGCGCACATTCACAGTATTGATATTACTTGTAAAACATAAAACATAAGTTTCATGTCACAGGTTATGATTAGTACTTGCATACCAAATCCGGAAGCTTGGTGAAATATTCAGCGCCTTCCCACACAAGACGTGATCTGAATGGCAATAACAATGGCTAACAGCGTTATTGAGGGGAAAACGAACCCAAGTAGGCCAACTGGAATTGTTTCTTGCATGCGTAAAATTGAGGTAGACATGTACAGATATAGAAGTATGCTTAACTCCACATTCCTGTAGATCCTAGCCCATCTACGCACTACCAGATGGGCAAAAGTGGCATGTATGTGTGAGATCCAAGCCGTCCATCAGGTGGGTTCCACCATCTATGTGCCCTGGCCCAAGAATCAGGCTTTTCGCTCTTCGGCTGACGCCAAAGTGAACAAAATACAAATGGACAGTGAAAAAACTTGGCCATTTTTTTAGTTGCCCTTGTTTCCGTACATGCATATATATAAAATAGTTAGATACACACATATAGCTAGAGATAGAGACAGCTAATAGGCTGGCAAGTTACCATGCAACGCGTTAGAGGTGAACATTCTAAAAGGTATGCATGGCAAGTTACCATGCAAACAGCTAGTAGGTGAACATTCCAATATGTTTGTATATAGATATATTTCTATGTATTACATGCATTTGTATCTAGTGATTTTTTATGATGTACTACCAGTTTAAAGCCAAATGAAAATGTTGGCACTGACCACCAGTCATATTTCAGTGTTTGTTGCTGTCATAAGAATTTCAACTCATTTTTTCATATTATCACCTGTATTCAGGTATCCTTTTTTTTTCTTTTTGATTGGTAAATAAGCTTTTTTTCTCTTTCTTTGAAAGGTAATGATAAGCATTTATTCAAAAGGACCCAAACTGACACCACCTACCAGAGGGAAAAGAGGGAAAAAATCACATAGCCCAACCCATGCCAACAGGCCATACATTAGAGAAACCCAGCCACAAAAAGTCAACTAGAAATGGCCCATCGACTCAGAAGAGTGCGAACAAGAGCGATAGCAGTGAGGATTAGACAATATTACTTGCTTAACCAGTTGAATAATCATTAAACACAAGACAGTGCCTGGGAAAAGATCATTAGTGAAAGGGAGAACCCATCTTCTAAGAGGCCTATAATTATCGAACAAACAACTCGAAAGCACATATATGTGGTATTGAAGGCTAAAAATAAACAACCATTGAGTGACCATGAAAAAGATTTTCCAAAGACTCAAAATAAATTAAGACTTGTCAAAAAAAAGTAGAGGGTGTGTTTTGTTGCACCAAATATCATGAAATTTCGTGATAGTTTCCACCAAATTGGACTGATTAATCATTCAAAATTCGTGCAATTTTGGTGATGAAATTTCATGCAACCACAAGCACCTTCCTAAAGTAAAAGCAGCATGGATGTGATCACATAAGTAAAGAAATATGCATTACTTCCTAATCACAAAACTGAATATTACCTGATTCCGAGCTGCAAGCTGAGCATTAGATCATAGCTTCTGTGACCTTTAATGATTGCTTCACCTGGCCTTTTAATATCCTTCACAAGTTTCCTCTGTCGCTTTCTCGCCCTTCTTGACAAAGATGAAAAACCGTTGTTTATTACAAGCTCACTGATCAGTACACCTTGCATGTACTCACGTTCCAGGATAGGAGCATTCGTGCCAGCCTCCTTTTCATCACTTTCCAGGACAGATTCTCCCGAATTCAGTGGCGAATCATGTGCAATCACCTTTTCAATAGCTACCTCGAGACTCCAGCGTCTTTCCAAAGAGACGTTTCTGTTGCGAGATTGCTCCAGATTTATCAGGTTGCCTTTTGGGAGCTTATTAGATGATACTCGACTCGATCCATGGGCCTCTTGGACCTTGACATTCCCCATGTCAACGGAAGAGGCATGGCGGATGTGCGACCTATGGTTCTGTTTTCTCATATCCGGAAGCAATCCTCGCTTTCTCAAAGCATTGAGATAAAGCTCCTGCACAGCAGGAAGCCTGTCTCCATTTGGATAAAAGGCTCCTTTCCCATCCTTCAGGCCTCGGGTCCAAGTGCCAACATAACAGCCACCATCATCCCACGTATACACTCCAAACCCATGCATCAACCCATTCAACCAGCTTCCTTCAAAAGAGTCCCCATTCGTCCAAGTAAGAGTCCCTTTTCCAGACATTTTTCCTCCTTTCATGTTGCCAACATACACATTCCCATTGGCCCATACATACTTGCCGTGCCCTTCTATCACTCCCTGAATCCAAGAACCTTCAAAGACGTCTCCGTTAGAATAGGTCTGGCATCCCAACCCATGTTTGACGTTCAACCGCCACCGTCCCTTGTAAATCACTTTATCGGCCCCGATATAAGTGCCAGCACCACTGATATACCCACCTGAAAATTCACCCTCATAAACAGCTCCGGAAGGCCATGTAATCTTGCCAGTGCCATGTCTCATCCCTCTTCTCCACTCACCCTCATAGATGCAACCATCTGACCATATGTACCTCCCCGAGCCTTCTGGCATGTTACCCAATAACGTCCCGGAATGTGATTCCCCATTGGGAAGTAAAAGTGTCCCAACTCTAAAGCCAGTGGTCTCTGTAGGTGAGTGACCAAGTTGCCCGTTAGCCAATGTGAGTGAGTTTTCTTTGTCACTGAAGCACCTAGCATCATGAGAGTGTCTAGCTGTTTCAGCACAAGAAAGTGCTCCACTCACATCATCAAGGGCCACAGGGCCAGACATGCATAATGTCCAAAAGGATCCAGTCCCTTAACAAATGATGAATTTCAGGTGTTCATTGAAGACATAAGACAAAACATGAAATGATACAAATGCTCGGTCTTGGATCTGCAATGAACGTCCAGAACTTGTGCATTCCTCGGTGACTGGATCTGATCAAATAAAAAAGAAGGAACAGATTGAAATGCTAAGGAAGTAAGGACTTCTCTTGTGTAATGGCACCCAAACTACATGTCATTAGCCGCAAGACACAAATAGTAGTAACAGGAGAACTACTACAGAAAAATGAAATGAAACAATAAATTCTGAGCATGAATTTAGGGAAGTTTATTGGCCATGTGGTGAAAATAATTGCAATTGCAAATGAGAGAGTGAAACATGTGAGAAATGCAAGAGTATCTCATGGTACATGAATGTTATTATAGATAAGAAACATCAGAAACTACCATTTCCTTTATCTATACCATATGCATACAATGCGAGCAGCTTTTGGACATTGTTGCCCCCACAATTAATTTCATAGAGCAGAAAACTTTGAATATTCAAAAGACATCTGAAGGCATTTAAATGTAGTTAGGGGTGTTTTGGGAAATGGAAAATGTTGCTATTGTTTAGCTTACAGTTCCGAATTCACCCACATAAAGCTTGTAACGGCTTAGATTTTTACTCACATGATGTAGGATGCCCTAATTATGATGCATGCTTAAGAACTCATATAATCCAGCGGAAATAAAAGACAATAATAATAATAAAATCTAGCAGTAATCATCATGAACTAAGAAAATCACAAAAAAACATGCAATGGAGCGGGCCATTCATCACAACCATGAAGTATGGGATTCAATTATCACTATGGTTGGATCCGGCGAGGGATGGAACCTCCCGATCTTGCATGGCTATAACCCAATCAATTAAGAGGAATCTCTAATCCCAGAAATCAAGGGATTTTGGATTAGGGATTTGAAAATCTGAAAACTTGAGGGTTTAGGCTCAAATTCAGATTTAAGGATTGAGGTTAGCAGACAAATAGATTAGGGAAAGATAGAATTACCTGGAAGAAGGATTAGAGGGGCATAAGAAGCAAGTAGAAGAAAGGGGGATCAAGGAAGAAGAAACATCACCATTAGAGAGAGAGAGAGGAAGAGAGAAGCTCAGAGAGGCTTTTCATTAATCAATAATCAAAGTTAACTCGAGTTTAGGACTTTAACCCACTTAAATAAGCAAATAAAGACATGAAAGTACTAAAATACCCCTAAAACTAAGCAAAACGCGTAAATAATCAAAAGTGCGAGAAAGTTCGGGCGTTCGGTCGGGCGCACGAGCTAAAGCCCGAAGTCGTCTGAAAACCTCCAGAGAGGTTCGGGCGATCGGAAGGCAAAATTCGGGCGCCCGAAGGCTATGGTCGGGCGCTCGAAGTCTTCAGTTCTTTGGTCTTCTTTCTCCTTTCTTCCATCACATGTGCCTTCCCTGAGTGGGGTCTTCTATGTGTCTGATCACATGTGGAGGGTCTTTAGCTCCTCAATAGTCGCCTATCCACAAGGATGGTGCTTGTGGTTGGCGCTTTCGTCGTTGGTACACCTTGAATGCTTTTGTGTCTGCATCATCACATCTTTTCAATTCTTTGATGGTAGTAGCCCACTCAAATTCCTCTTTGTGTTCAGCCCACACGAAGCGAAGTAGCAGGGAGAATGTGCAACAAAGGTTCTGTGAGGCCCACTGTGATGACTATGTAAGATCCAAACCATGCATTTATTAGCCTGCTCATGTCAGGACATCAGCCCAAAAACAAGTAGAACAAAAGCTCGAGTGGGCCATAGCACAGAAAACATAGAAATGGGTCGCCCATAGTTGATACCATGAGCCGTCCCTCCCTCTCATTCTGTGGGGTCCACCGGGATGACTATGTAAAATCCATACCATGCATCTATTAGCCTCCTAATGTCGGGACGTCATTGCAAAAAGAAGTAGAACAAAAGGTCAAGTGGGACACAGCACAAAAAAAACGTGGAAATGGGTCAACCATAGTTGAGAAACCATTAGCCCTCTCTCTTTGTGCATGTAACCTGCGCCTTCCCTCCAATTTCTCTGATTTTGTCCCCCTTTTCCAATTTTTCTCCTACATTTTTTTCTCTCCCATCCTCTCCATACATGCGCTGCATGTCCCACTTCCGTGGTATGGTTAATCATAACAAAAGCAAAAGAATCAGAAAATGCTATCAATGATGCATTGTAAGATCCTTTGGATACATTAATACACACTAGAAAAGCTACAGCAGCCATTTTTGAATTGAATAACTCCAAGGAACACAAAATTTTCCTTGTTTCTTCCAGCCCTGCAGGAACCAACGACTCCAGTTATGTGGAGTTAATGGTGAATGAAGTTGGCCCTAATCTTTTCTTTGAATCATTACTGCCCATTAATCACAAAGGTCATTCGAAGATCACCACTGCTTGTGTGGTCAGCAATTGTCCCATTATGTGGAAGCATGTGTCTATTGGGTATGAGATGAACCTGAAAGAGCTGTGTATCTTCGTCTTTTTTCCTTTTTTTATATGGTTATAATAGCTACATCTTTTTTTTCTTTTTTTTTTTCTTGTTTTGTGAAGGATGAAAATAGCTACATCTTTTCGGAGTCCTTTTAAGCAGTTGTGAGGGAGGCTAACCCTCTTGGAGATGCTCTTGATAATGAAGGCATCTCTAGACCAGCTCATAATACCGGAATGTCATATCCATTGCCTTGATGGACAGCTGCTTTTCTAATGGGATTAAACAGTAGTATCCTTCTCTTTTCTCAATGAAGTTTTTAGTTACGGATCAAAAACCAAGAGAAAATCCGACTTGGTTGCACACAGCTTCAATAAGGTTGCATCGTGTTGGTAGAGCACAAATAGCTAATACACTGACGTACAGTTGGAACTGCCATCATGAAAGTCAGGACCATCCCAGCTATGCAACACTAATACATATTCATGACTTTGTTAACTTTTCCTCTAATTCATCTCTACCCATTAATCTTAAGTTATTATGGTCTCTAAGGGTTCCAGATATAGTTGCACAAAGTGTGAAGCGAAGCCACAACAAATTCGGGTGTAGGAGCAGGGAAGCATCTATTTCAAAATGTAAACAAGTACAAATGGGTAACAAAAGTGAACAGGAGCGAGAGTCCAAAACGAGATTCATAGTGGGACCAGCACCCAATTAGAAGGATCCTGCAGGCTGCAACTAAGGCTCCAAAAGTTTGTCACCACTTTAATTTCTCCAATATATTGATGGAGGGGCACCATTCATTGTCCTCAAATAGGTGAGTATATCCATCCTTCAGTCATTTTTCTCGATCTGCCACATCACCCCACTGGCTGGTGCTTCCTTTTTCTGTTATTTTCGTCACACATCCCGATTCCTTCGGTAAAAATGTTTGAGGGTTAATGGATGTCAAAACCATTAGCCCACGGGTAATGCTCGAGAACATGGTTTCAGATGTTATCCATAAGGTTGAATGAGAACAACTATCAACTAGGGGCTAGACATGGGCCTCTTTCTTGGAAGTGAAATGAGATAGGGGTATATGAATGGTGGCATTTCCATACGCTTTTTAAAGTTCAAATAATCCTATATCTTACAAGAGTAAAAAGCTAATCGATGTTAGGATCTCAAGGGTTACTCACCCCAACAAACTCCATTATCCATACCAGGTTGCCAGCTTAGTGTCCGTGTTTACAGCAAGGAAATGTCAAACCACCTCAAGGAAATATTTTCTCCCAGGGAATCTAAAGTCTTCCAATTAGCACAAAAGATAGGCTCGCATGAGGAGAAGACACTGGAAAAGTACTACAATAATAGTATGTTGATTTTGATAGAAAATACTCTATAAAAATAAATAAATAAATGAAAAAACTGCTTCAGCACTTCAAAATTGCTACTGCAAAAGCTTATGGAGCAAGAATCTGTTTTTTTTTTTTTTTTTTTTTTTGAATGGCTACGGAGCAAGAGCAAGAGCAAGAGTTTAAACTGTCATTGGTTCAAGGTGAGAGTTTGAATTTCTCAATATGTTAATCCTAGCTTGAATCTGTTAGAAAAGGAAAATTCGTTCTTTTGGTTACTGATAAAAAAATAAGGTACTCCTTTTGGTTCAAAAAGAAACTCATAAAAGCCAACAAGTAGTAAGCAAGTATCACTCAAAGAGGACATCATGATGTAAAAGTCCACCCATCCTACCTCCAAGAATGCAACTAAATCAAGGGCATTAGCAAATGATACAAGTCAACATGGAAGATGGAAATGTGAAACTTAGTTGCATGATCCTTCTAACAAGGTGCCAATCCAGCTTCCTAGCTTTTATACTAGATAACATTTTGAAACAGACGCCTCCCTGCTCCCACAGCCAAATCTATTCCACTTCGCTTCACGCTTCATGCAACTGTAGTGTGGAAGATTGCATTGGCATATTTTTCTGCATTGCAAGGAGGTTAATCACAAAAGGAGGGGCTGATATCATATAAAGGCTTGTGGCGTAAAATCAACAGCCGACTGCTTCTCTCCTATTACCCATCATGAGTTTAGCAGCTCGTCTCAATATGCCCGCATTGTAAAAAGAGCTTCTCATATTCCTTCACCATCAATGATTGATTCCAAGCAACAACCATATGCACAGGCCCAATAGCTGTCTCAAGAGAAAGGACTGATAAAATTCAAAGAGCAATGACGCATTCACCCATCCATGTGAGTCTTATTCTAATTGAATCTTTTTACAGAAAACATATTGAAATCATCCATTACAAGACATATACCACAATCATCTTCTGGATTGTCAGCAGAAATAGGATACCCAAATGGATGGATAAGTGATTGCCACTTAGGCTGTGTTTGGATGCACAAAAGAATTGAGTAGTGAGGATTAAAGTTAATCAAGAGGATTCCCATGTATTCATAATGACACAGTACCCCTCAGACTGCAGCTACATTCCTTTCATTTCCATTCTGAAAGTAACGCAATTGCAATTTGGAGCATAGACCCTCAATATTGATGCTGAGGGTAATCACAATCTGCTCATTTCAATCCCATTGGACCAACTGTTGCAATCAATTCATTATTGCATCCAAAAACATTAGTGTGGGTGGGAATTTTTTTTTTTTTTTTTTTTTTTTTGTGGGTGGGAAATTTTTTTTTTTTTTTTTTTTTTTAAGGAAAGGAAATATTTTAGACAGAGAAGGCAAATGTAACTGAGACCAGGGGAATCGGATTCTCTAGCTCTTAGGTAAGGAAGCAGGAAAATAACAGAACCGATTATGTAATCGAACAGCCTATTTTTTTTTTTTTAAATGTCTCGGAAGATTCATGAATACAATCGCATAAATCTCAAAAAAAAAAAAAAAAAAAAAAAAGATAAAACATATAGCATAAAAATACTCCAAAAACCCATGTGGGAGGGAGATTTCTAAATCTAAATTTCATGGGTTTTCTTGGTATAGAATAAAAAAAATCAAAAATCAAAAACCCATGTAAGGGTGGGAAACTTCTACGGCTATAATTGATTGGTTTTTCTAGTTATAACATAACACTCCAAACACCCATGTAAAGGAGATTTCTAGAGCTAGAATTAATGGGTTTTTTTTCTAGTTATAGCATAAAATTTCAAAAACTCATGTAAGGGTGGGAGACTTCAACAGCTAGAATTGATGGGTTTTTCTTGTTATAGCATAAATCTCCAAAAACCCATTTAGGAAGCAGAATTCCCAATCTAAATCTATTGGGTTTTTAGGTAATCAGATGAAGATAACATGGTTAGATAGCCAAAGAAGCCATCAGAGAGAAATAGTTCATATATAAAAATAAAAATAAAAAATTATTGAAACACAGATGTAGAAAGAAAAATACCTTTCTAGGAAAGGAGAAAGGGAGAAAGAAGAGGAGAATGGTGTTGTTGTGGTTGGTAACTGCACAAAAGGGTAAGAGACAACCTTCCTTTGGAGCAAGAGAACCATTTATTTCAAAATCGAATCTTATGAAAGTTGCTTACACCTCCCACGTATGCAGGATTCACATACACACCATCACATACACCATCTTTATCTTAACGTTATAGTCCTCCTTGTTGCATTGGGACACTGGATATTTCTATCGAACGATCTGGACTGTCCATTAGATCCAAATAATATTTCATAGGCTACCATATAATTCTCACAATGATCTGATGGTCCAATTGATTGTTATGGTGGTCATTTTTTTATGTCCGCCCGTTTTACGAGGACTCGGATTCGGTGGTGACCTCTCCAGTACCCAGGTCGGTACTGGCCGTTACTGAAAAAGCTCTGTGGGCCCCACCATGATGTGTGTGACTTATCCATGCCGTCCATCCATTTTTCCAAGCTCACTTTAGGGCATGAACCCAAAAATGAGACAGATCCAAATCTCAGGCAGACCACACCATAGGAAATACTGGTGATTCAATATCCACCATTAAAAAATTCTTGAGGGCCACAAAAGTTTTGGATCAAGCTGGTATGTGTGTTTTCCCTTCATCCATGTCCGTGTGACCTAATCAACCAGTGGGATGGAAAATAAACATTACAGTGGGCCCTAGAAAGTTTTTAATGGTGGAAGTTCAATCCCACTGTTTCCTGTGGTGTGGTCCATCTGAGATTTGGATCTACCTTGGTTTTCGGCTCATATCCTAAAATGAGTTGGAAAAACGGATGGACGGCGTGGATAAAACACATACATCAACGAATATGTAGTGACACTAATTGATGGTCCAGATTGATCAAATGGTGATTTTCTGATGTTGGTCAAGGAATATGTGGTGACCCTAATTGATGGTCCAGATTGATCAATTCCATTCCTCAACTTTTCTTAACTGCAGAGCACTTTCAGTAATAGTGGCCTACAAGCACTGAATGATATTTTAATGAATTGAAAAGGCAGGACTACTGAAATGAAATCAAAGTCTGGCAGCTGGACCATGCTGATCACTGTAAGATAAACTTCAAAATGTAGGACCCACACCAGGATAGCACATGGACGGGTCCCCTTTTTCTCTAAAGTTGATCTTAGCCATTTTAAAATGAACATCAACGTCTACCGTTTACTTTCTTCTTTCCCTACTCATGGGCTGATCTACGTACGTTTCGAACGCTTCAGATGGTTCATATACATGGCCCAACGAGTGGACTGTGAATTCATTTTAATAGTCCGCGGACTACAGGACTGGGCCTCCAATAGAAATCCTTGGCGACTCGCGCGAGGAGAGAATTAGAGTTTAAGAGCAGAAGAGGTGAATCACGACACCAGTTCCAACTCTGGAATTCCTGTCAAGATCTGATCCGTTCATCAGGTGGTGACCGACTTAAAAACCGTCGAATCAGTCAGATTCACTCATCATTCAGGTTGAAAGGCTATTCTTTACTAGGGAACATGACCAAAGGTCTGTATTCGTCCTATATTTTCCACCCACCTAATGGCTAGAACATCTTCGCGCTTGGGATAAAGAATATTTGTGTTGATTCCCACCTAGTGAATGGCCTGGATTTACACAGATATCTTAAGTTCACACGTGTTCTCAGATTTACCACTTCAATCTATTGTCGCGCAAATCGCTTTTGTTTTTTACGTATTTCGCTTCGGTTAATTTTCAACTCTACTATTTCCGCATCTAGCGCAATCGAGCGAGTGTGCTTCTTTTGATATTCGCAACACACGTGTCAATTAGAGACGCATGTGAAAATCTGATCCGTTCACCCGATGGTCACCACTATTTAGATACATTTATATAAATTCATCCATCACATCATAAGGTAAATAATACAAATGTAAAAAATAAATTAACAGTCCGTGTACGTGTGTGTCCCATCCAAATGATCATTTTAGCTTCATTTTTGTAACGTTATATCTCCAGAACTGACGTAAGGTGTCTCTAATACCGCACGCGTCTCTTTGTTTCCACGTGCGAGGCCAATGATGCACTACTCGAGTGCACTTTCAGTTCCTCATTTACGCATGCCCGATTCGCAAACTGACCCAATCTTTTTACTTTTGGGTAATAAAATAGCCCACATTTGTACTTTGAGTATATCAAAAGGAGTAGAAAAAAGGTTGCAATTATTAGAATCGACGGTGTCGATGTCAGTTCTCTAAAATTAATTGGAAATGTCGCTTACCCGTTCCTTTTTTCGCACGTACGACAAATGCTGGCTAGCACGGGTTGACCGATCTATGGGTGAGAGCAGATTTTATACTCTGGAAGACTATAGCTATCTATGCTCATGCAAATGGTCTATGTATAACTGGCATATATGTACCTCAATCCATACCGTCCAAATAGTGGGACAGAAACCATATATTTGGTATAGTCGTAAGATCAGATTGATTGGATCATCCTCACCTTTAATTATTTGAAATTTTTTTAAGAATTCAGATTCTTGATTTTGATCAAAATCATCAATTTGATGTCTAAGAGTATAATTACGATGTTTTTAGATTATTTTCCTTACTTTGGACGGTTTGGATTGAGGTATGTATATGTGTGATGTGTGAGGAAACGGTGTGGATGGCTATGCATTTCCATAGTAGTGAGAGTACCGATCTTTTTTTACAGTAGGTGTACAAAAGAGAGGTGGGAGAGGACGGTGGACATGCGGTTTGATTAAGAGGTGTGGGTCCCAAATCACCTCCGTACATTAAAATTTATGGGTCGTTAAAGACCAAGACTCAATCAAGGGAAATGATACGGTAGATACAGATAAACCTGAATAAGGTACGGCCATCTATCCACTGTACAGGTGACAGTATCATGTGGGCCCATGTTTTGAGTAATCCAGACCGTTGGTTTGTTGAATCCCTATGTGGATGGACTATGTCTGGAAATATGTCCTTGATGGTCCAAAATCAACACATCTCTTTGAGGCCTACAGATATACGGTTAAGACGATTTATACGATTATAAAAGAATTTCTAATGTACGAGAATTTCGAACATTCTCCACCCTTGGTGAGCCTACACAGATCAACGATCTGGATTGCTGAAGATTAGGCCCACCTGCCAAAACCCATGTGCAAAGCTGCAGGCCTATCCACCTTACATTTTATATCCAGGCATGGGTATGATAGTGCGCCACCACCTTTTAAAATGGTGGTGTCTTTTATAAACATGGCATATATGCATGTTGCTACAGACTATCGGTGGGCCACTGTGGATGGATCGTCAAATAAATATATAAAATGACACTGATCGAACAACCCTGACCGTGTGAAATGGACGCTTAAAAATAAAAATAGCCGTATGTTCAAATTCAGTGGGCAAAATTGGACGGTCGAGATCATTGCATCGGTATGATTTTTGGGGTTTGCTCATCGGTGATGGTCCCCTGATTTGGATGGTTTGGATTACCATGCAGACATACCACGTGTACAGCAGATGAATCAAGCGTGTCCAAAAACGGCCATAGAATGTCGTTATCGTAGATGTATTTTAAGCTATTTAGGTGGGCCTTTCGATACAAAATCCATCTCGAGGCATTTGTAGTATATTCCACGTCTGTCTAATCATATGCTCGTCTGCCTGAGGATCAATGGATAAAGTACTTGGGCCCTGAGTTACTAGGAGTGGAATGGACGATCCTTGGATCTCATTCATTGAATTGATGGGCCTCACTATGGATTGAGTATTCCACATAAATCTCTATCAAATTGAGAAAGATATTAACGCTTCAGTAAGTGTCCTTCAAATTAACGGCTGGAAAAAGAAGAATGAAACTAAAAAAATCCAGAGATCCGACAGCTAGGATCTTCCGCTCTTGAATGTCTGTTGGGGCATGGACATTCCACTTGGGTCATTTCATATCAGCAGTCTAGATCATGCCGCTTGAAGGGAGGTGGGCCCGTGAACACTGTTCACATAGCCAGGCTGTAGATCGTCTCATAGCCCCCAATGCTTTTGGGGAGCCAATTAGATGTTACCCCCGGTAACACCTTAGTGGGTGTTACCCCTCCCATGTGGGGCCTACCTTGATTTTTTTTTTTTTTCTTCTGTACATCATGCCGTCAATATGTTGTTATCCCTGATTTTAGGATGAGATCCAAATCAAAGGTGGACCAATATCAATAGAAATAGTGATGAATAATCATTAAAAGTATTTATAAGCCAGGAAAGTTTTAGATCAATTTTGATCTTTAGTTTCCCTTCATCCAGGCCTTCTTGACATGATAAAGAGCTTGGATTGCAAATAAACATTAACAAAATCTTATGATGGGCTCTTTAAAATTTTTAATGGTGGGCACTTAATATGGTCCACTTGAGATTTGGATTTGCATGATTTTTAGAAGACCATCCTAAAATGGGCGGTAGAAACGGATGGACAGCGTGGATATACAAAATACTATCCGTATGGGCCACACAGTCGAGGTAACACCCACTAAGCTATTCCCGAGGGTAACAACCTAATTTGCTCCCACGCTTTTGGGTCTCCCTTTACCAAGTCCTTGTAGAATAAGCTTATTTTACAAGCGCTGTTGTGGGGCCCACATGGTTGTGTTTATGAGGGCTCGGATTAGGTACTACCCTCACTAGGACGCTGAGGAGACGGACTGGGTGATGGCACCTCGTCATTGGTGGAGAGCTGGTCGGGCCCGCACCATGTGACAGTGGGCCCCCACTGCTCTCTACCAATGACGAGCTACCACGCACCTGGTCCGTCTCCTTCCTAGTGTGGGTAGTACCTAATCCGAGTCCTTATTTATGGCATCAACCTGTTTGTCCCAGCATGCCCCACAGGAAGCAATGGTCATTGAACAGTAAAATTTCTTATGAGCCACAAAGTTTTGGATCAAAATGATATTTATTTCTCCCAGGTCCATGCGACCTTATCAACAAGTAAATGACAAATAAACAGTACAGTGGGCCATAGGAAGGCTTTAATGGTGGGAGTTTAATTATCATATCCTAAAATGAGCTCATGCCCTAAAATTCATGTGATGGCCACGTGATCGTTGGATCAGCTTTAATTCCTGAAGCGTCCAACTTTTATGGCAAGCCCGGTGGGTCCCACAACTCATGAAATGAAATTATTGTAAAAGGAGCTACAGAGGAATTGACTTCTTTTTAGAACATGGGTTGCTTGCCTGATGAAGGACCGGAATGGAGCCCCAACGCCCACCATCAGCTACACCGACCTATAAAATGTCACAATTGCACGGCAAGCGTGTTAGTACTGTCGTTTCTACTTTTGCGGCATGACTTTTTGATGCATTGGTAGAGTGTAATGGTTTGATAAGACTGGGTGTGCCGTCCACGGATGATGACTTGATATCCACCATTGAAACTGAGGGCCCCAATTTAGATGGCTTTTAAACACTAAATCGTGCTGATTGACAGTCCTATCTATGACCGACTGCTGGCCTTTTGATAGATGTACAAAATTAAAAACAGCCGACGATCAAAGGTCAAGAATGTAAAATTTGCTTAATTTGGGCAGTGTTATTGGAGGCACTCCATTTGTTTGACTTATTGGTGGCCCGCATATCAACCTTCACTCTGTTGGAGTATTTATGATAGTGTGTGTGATCGAGAAATGTTCAATGAGTATCAAAGTTAGTTACCATCCATTGAGTTGCATACCTGTTGGAAAGGTCATTTCATTCATCAAGTGAGCCATATGCTGTAGAAAATAGCAAAAAACAATGCATGTCGACTTGATTGGCTCAATGTACACATGTGGTCCACCTGACTGATGGATCGGCCCCAATTTTCTACCTATAAATCTTCATTACTGAGACAACATTTTCAGCAGCTTGGATATTGCATGCATTTAATAGTTTGACCATATACAAATCAATGGATGGTGTGTGTGGTCCGTTAAGGTGCACCTGAACACTCTAAATTTTATAAATTATTTATCAAAACATTCAAGGCATTTCCTCTACAAGTCCTTGTAAATTTCAAGGCTTTTGGGTGGTTTTTTCTTTTATATGATATAGTCATTGAATGATTGAATAGGCAGGGTTGGATGACATATAAGACATGATGATGGGCCCCACCTAAGTAATAGCATATAAGCAGGTGAATGAGCATATGAACAGGCAGGGGGACAGGCAGGTGAATATATACTTGTGTAAAGTAAGGTAATTATACATGGACTTGTGGGGCCAGCCTCAAAACATCTATATGCGGTCCTCGTGCATTCCTAATGTGCCAGTATGTACATGAGGGTCCATGATTCTGAAATCTAGACCATTGATCTCATGGACCTCATCATTAATGTGGATGACCAAAACAATCTCCTGCATGAGAAGTCCCTGACCATTCAAATATGCGAATAAAAGTCAAAAGAGCAGTCCAGCAACAGTTAAAGAATATCAAATAATTATAGATGGCTTGGATGCTTCTCTCTTCTAGGCTTTTTTTTCATACACAACATACGTCTCCACGGTCTGGATCAATGAACCATGGGCCCCACTATAGATTGCGTACATAAGGACAAGAAATGTACAGAAGCTGTAAATTATGATAACAACTAACAAAGGAGTTAGAATGGATCGGTGTTTAGGCTCGTTTGGTTGGCATCTGGAAATCGTCTCCAGCTTAAAATCTGGATTCCACTAGAATCTGATTTAACTGGTGTGTTTGGTGGCAAGTTCCAGCCGAATATGATTCTGTTTGGAAACCTAAATTGAGTGGAACCGGGATTAGTGGAAACGATGTGGGCGACCAAGGGAAAAGAGGCGGAAGTGAGCGTCACCACCTCCATGTATGCGATTTACATCTATGTTGTATGTGTTTTATATCTCCACGGTCCATTAATTTTGAATCTCAATTAAAGGCATTGGACTAAAAATGAGGCAAATTTAAATCTCAAGTGGTCCACACACCAGAAAAACAATGTTGATTGAACTCCACCATTAAAAAC
>PVNU02000289.1:0-160477 GCA_003013855.2 Liriodendron chinense | reverse complement strand
GTTATTGAAAACAAAGGAAATATTTTTGTGTTTTTGAAAATTTTTGGCTGAAAGCAAAGGAAACATTTTTGTGATTTTTAACAATATTTTGATTGAAAGCAAGGGAAATATTTTTATGATTTTTTGAAATATTTGATTTGAAAGCATGGGAAATATTTTTTTTTTTATTTTTGAAAAGGTGATTTTGCAATGTTTTTGTATTTTTGTGATTTTTCTGAAATGCAGGGAAAAGTGTGGAATTTTCATCCACTTCCAGCTTCTACTGCTGGTAAGGCACATAGACCACGTATCGTCCGACGGACTCCTTCGGCCACAAAATGAGCCACATCCTCACATTTCCCTTAGTCAATCCAGTTTGGAGCCTTACGTTGCTCACAATTCCGTGAGGGTGCGCTCCACCTCCCAACAGCCTTAATCCCCTTCATGAGTTTTAGGAACAGGGAACATCCGTCAGATTTAACAACGACTTCCAAATCAAGGTTTTCTATCACGGTGCGTTCAACACGAACAGGATTGCGGAGTTCTGCCCGCCTCAGCCCTTACCTGTTTAAAAGATTCCAGACACCCGTACGATCAAGTGTCAGCCATGTCTGGAACAGGTTAGGAAAGAAAGCCCCCGTGAAGTTAATCCCAGTGTAGTTTTAGGTCTTCGGACCACTGGAGATGAATTTGTGCAGTTGAAATTGATGGTAAATCATTTTTTTTTGTGTTTTTTGGAAAAAGTTCCAGACTTCAGCTCGAATGATCGAGATTGATGCCGGTTTTTGTGGAAAGCTTTAAAATATTTTTGGTATTTTTGAAATGATCCGGGTTATCGAACCTTGATCAAGGCTGATGCCGGTTTTTGGTTGAAAGCAAGAAAAGGTCCCCCGAGAAATTAATCCCAGTGTAGTTTAAGGTCTTCGGACCATAAAAAAACTTTATGTACATGCTGAAAGTACATTCTTTTTTGTGATTTTTCGAAAACTGTTCCAGGTCATAAAATCTCAATTTTGAACGGTCAAGATTGACACTGGTTTTTATTGGAAATCTCTCAGGATTTTGTTCCCGACGTAGTTTAAGGTCTTCGGACCAGAAACTGTACAAAAGGGGGCAAACACATTTTTTTTTTCGTTTTCGAAATGATCCAGATCATCAGATCTTGGCCTGAACGGCTGGGATCGATGCTAGTTTTTATTAAAAATCTCTCGGGACGTTGATCCCGACGTAGTTTAAGGTCTTCGGACCCAAAACTATGTACAAGACAGGGAAAACCTGTTTTTTTGTTCTTCTTTTTTGTAAAATGTCCGGTGTTAGCGGATCTTGATTCGATCCAGACTGATGCCGGTTTTTATTAAAAGTCTCTCGGGATCTTGATCCCGACATAGTTTAAGGTTTTCGGACCCCAAAAAAGAGCAGCAATCCAGGTTGGAGACTACGGGAATTCTCCTTGGAATGGTTCGGATCATCAGGTCATACCCTTGGATGGCTGAGATCACTGTTTGACCAAGTCAATCTTTTTCTTTCTTTTCCTTGAAAATTTCATGGAACTTTTCCATATCATCAAGCCAATTTCTCCCCAATTTCTCACAAGATGAGATTTTGGTGAGATCTCTTCTTTTTTCTCACCATTCTCTTCCATCACTTCATTCTTACATGGAGGTACAAGATTCACTTGCAACCACCCTTCCCAAGGAGGAGTTCTTCCCAAGGAGAGGGGAGGAGAAGTCGTTTCATATAGGTAGGGGGTAGGACGGCCTCCTATGGGCTGCCCGGATGGTCTCTGACCCCTAGTTTCTTTGGTGGGCTGGGTAAAAGGGTGCACCCCCTTTTTCTATATAACATGGGGCACCCTTGCCCCCCTCAACGTGCAATCTCTCTCTTCTCTCTCTCATACTTTCTCTTTCTTCAAGTTTCCTTTCTCTTTTTTGGTGGTTCTTTGCCCTTTTCAAGTGGTGGGCCTTAGAGAAGTTTTGAGACAGCAAGGTGGTCCCTCTTTGGTGAGTGGTAAAGGTATGGACCACTGTTCGCTTCCCCAAGTATAGGGTTGCGATGTAGCAATAAACTCGGTAATACCGAGGTCGATCCACAGGGACTTATGTAGGATGTCACAAACTCATCAACAAGTTTCTATTGAAGCTAACAATCAAAGTTTGAATAGAATGTGTGTAATTAATAGTTTAAGCTAAATTGAATGTAAACAAGTATAAGAAGGCACTAGGGGTTCGAGGATCCACTTGTAGCAATCCTCGATGTTTAATCCTCTGTGGTTTCCCATTCTCTCAACTAGAATCACCAGTCAGGTCTATCTAATCGGATGATAGAACTGTTAAACCAGAAGTCTGTAACATGTAAGTTCTGTGCACAAAGTTCACTCAACTCTAGGCTGATCTGAGCATGCTCATTGCATAGGTCATTCACCTTTTCTATAGGTCCAATTCCCTACCATAACCATCCTCAAGTCTTCTCACAAGACAAGGCTAGATCATGATTTGAACTGGATTCAAATTATATGCACAGTCCATACATATTCCAGATAATCAACCAAAACTAGAACTTTGGCATGAAGCCCCTTTATGAAGAGCTTGGTATTAGAGCGCACTCCAATTCCTCGGATCATACAGGTCTAGACCGTTGCAAACAAATTAAGAAGATAAGTAATTCATCCAAACATCCATGAGTCATCACAAGACTAAGAGAAATTACTTAAAAACTTGTATAAACTTCAAACCTTAGTTCATAATCATGAATTCCAAATTGAAAACCACTTAACTACGAATTAAAACATCTTGGATACACTACAAGCTTCACCTCTTAGCCCTAGCTAAGAGGTTTAGCTGCTCATGATCCAAGGAAACATGAAACAACTCTTAAAAACATGAAAACAGCAAAGCAAACCAAAAGGAGTTGTGAAACTCCAATCTTCACTTCCACAGCCTCCAACCTCGCTTGAACCCTTCTAGGATGCCCTAGGAACGATCCCTAGGTGTCCTTTTATAGTCTGGAAGCTCCACAACTTCGGAAGAATCGAGAACTTGCGTAACACTTACGCAGCGCAGAGAAAATCGGGATGAAATTAGAAATTTCTAACTCAGTACGCATGGCCGACCGGTGACCGGTCGGCCTCAAGTGAAAACACTCCAGCAGGTATGCCCGACCGGTCAAGACCGGTCGGGCCTAGTAGAACATCAGTCCAGCAAGCCTATCCGACCGGTCAAGACCGGTCGGATGTTTTCATCCACCTTACAGCAGCAATGACCGGTCGGTCTTGACCGGTCGGTCCTTTTCAATGAAGTTCCAGCATATGTCCGACCGGTCAAGACCGGTCGGACGTCTTCAGTAGGAGCCAAATCTGCATGGCTGACCGGTCACTGACCGGTCTGGCTTCCTTGGCCGACCGGTCACGACCGGTCAGCCCTCTTTTCTTCTTGTATTTTTCCTTTCTTTCTTCCTTCTGCTTTCTTTTCTTCTTTAGTTCTTTCTTTCTTTATTAGAATAGTTCCAAATGAGCTCATTATATCTTCAATTGAGTAGAGTCCACCCTCAATCCTGTAGTCACACAACATGCATTGAATTAGCTTCCAAACCATACAAACCTTGCACAATGAGTGATGAATTGGGGTTAGAATATGCATAATTAAGAGCTCAACACACCCCCCAACCAGCATTTTGCTAGTCCCGAGCAAAACATGCGTGAAGCTAATCTCATTCTTCGAAACTCAACTCTCTTTCAGAAACCATCCTTTTATACATTCCAAGGTTCATAAGCTTAAGATTCAGAAACATTAGGCAACAGAGGTTGAAACCGTAAACTCTCAAAACATAATACGCATTCATATGAAATTCCCGCTGATTGGTTGATAAATAGAAAGCTTTGAACAAATTTAACCTAGTGTGGGTAGTGAAAATTT
Organism: Liriodendron chinense; assembly: GCA_003013855.2. Classification (NCBI taxonomy): domain Eukaryota; kingdom Viridiplantae; phylum Streptophyta; class Magnoliopsida; order Magnoliales; family Magnoliaceae; genus Liriodendron; species Liriodendron chinense. Next base: position 156,587 of record PVNU02000289.1, on the reverse strand, counting down.
ATCTCACGAGTTTCCAGGATTATCTTCTTCATAGATCAAGTAAATTATAGAACTCAAGGTCCATAGAGCCACATCAAGCCAATGACAGGGATTTGCCTTACCGTCCTTCCGACGACTTTCACACTACGTCCCATTTCCGGCTTTGGTTACGGGTAGACCATCCCCCGGTTGGTAGTAGGTAGCCCTAATCGGAATTCTCCACCATTTTTCCACATTCCCAATTTCATCCTTCCTTTTCCTTTTTCTTTTTAAATTAGATAGGATTTTTTAAAAATCCATATCTTTCATTATTTTCCCATGGACAAGGATGGACAAAGTACCCCGGCCTGATTTCTCAATACCTTAATTCAAAGTCTAGCTAATTCATAAGTCACATAATCCCTTCAACTCATGAAAATCGTGTAATGTGAACTAGGTGTAAAAGTGTTCAGATTTTCTATCAATCACAAAAATAGGGGTGTTCACATATAAAACCATTATGCTATGAGAGATTGCAGACATCCAGCCCCATACACTTCATATCTCCTCCTCTTATGCTCATATCAACTTGAATGTGGAAAACCGGTGTTTTCCAAAAGAGTTTCGAATTTTTGAAAAATCGAAAAAAATTTCACATGATTGCTTGAAATGTTGCAAATCGCTGGATTCATCCAAGTGATCCTACACCCCCCAACCAAATTTTGCATTGTCCTCAATGAAAAAGATGTACAATGAGCAAAACATGAGAGCAATTTGAAAATAAAAGGGAGTGAGGAATGATAGTACCTGAGAGAGTGAAAAGTGGAGATCTTCCTCCTTCTAACAACCTATGAAAACGAAAACAAAAGTAGCAGAATCCTAATCCTAACCACTCTATACCTCCATCAGACTAGGAGATCAATTATCCTGATACACAGGATCATTCAGATGTATGGACATACTTTCTGAAGGAAAGTTTTCAAAGAACGGCTTTAATCGCTGCCCATTTGCTTTAAAAATGTTGCCGTTCCTTGGATTTAACAGCTCGACAGTCCCATATGGATAGACAGTTTGCACAATGTAGGGACCGGTCCACCGAGATCTCAATTTTCCCGGAAATAGATGTAAGCGAGAATTATACATGAGGACTTTTTGATTTATCGTGAATGTCTTGCGAAGAATATTCTTATCATGGAATATCTTCGTCTTATCCTTGTAAATTCTTGCATTCTCATAAGCTTCATTCCGGATTTCTGCAAGTTCATTCAATTGTAGTTTGCGTAACGAGCTTGCCTTGTCAGGATTGAAATTCATCTTCTTAATAGCCCAATACGCCTTATGTTCCAACTCCACAGGCAAGTGACAAGCCTTCCCATAGACAAGTCTATAGGGAGACATTCCAATAGGAGTTTTAAAGGCAGTACGGTAAGCCCAAAGCGCATCGGTAAGTCGAAGTGACCAATCCTTGCGATCGGGATTCACCGTTTTTTCTAAAATGTTTTTAATCTCCCTATTGGATATCTCGGCTTGTCCACTAGTTTGTGGGTGATAGGGAGTGCTCACTTTGTGAGTTACGCCATATTTCTTCATTAATGCTTCAAAAGGGCGATTGCAAAAGTGAGACCCTCCATCACTTATGATGACTCGAGGCGTTCCAAACCGGGAAAGAATGTTTTCTTTTAAGAATCGAATGACCGTTTTATGGTCATTATTCCGGCAAGGGATGGCCTCGACCCATTTGGAAACATAATCAACGGCAAGCAAGATGTATAAGTTTCCAAAGGAAGATGGGAATGGGCCCATGAAATCGATGCCCCAACAATAAAAAATTTCGATAATTAAGATGGGATTGAGTGGCATCATATTTCTACGGGAGATTCCTCCTAATTTCTGACAGGGTTCGCAAGCTTTGCAAAACTCATGTGTGTCTTTGAACATGGTGGGCCAATAAAACCCACATTGCAGAATTTTCGCTGTGGTCTTTTTAGCCGAAAAATGGCCACCACATGCTTGAGAATGACAGAAGGAGATGATACTTTGTTGCTCATCATCTGGGACACATCTCCTTATGATTTGGTCGGGACAATACTTGAACAAGTATGGGTCGTCCCATAGAAATTTCCGTACCTCTGAGAAGAATCTATCCTTATCTTGCTTTTTCCAATATGTAGGAATTGTACCTGTAGCAAGATAATTAGCAATGTCTGCATACCATGGCAATTGGGAAACAGCAAAAAGTTGTTCATCAGGGAACATGTCATTGATTGCAGTCGTTTCAGGGGAATCAGTGAGGACAAGTCGAGAGAGGTGGTCAGCTACTACATTCTCTACTCCTTTCTTATCACGTATTTCTAAGTCGAATTCTTGGAGTAGGAGGATCCATCTTAATAACCGTGGTTTAGCATCCTTCTTAGAGAGAAGATACTTAAGCGCGGCATGGTCGGTGAATACGATGATCTTGGATCCAATCAAGTAGGATCTAAACTTTTCCAAGGCAAAAACTACTGCTAAAAGTTCCTTTTCAGTAGTGGTGTAGTTTGCCTGGGCTGAGTTTAGGGTTCTACTTGCATAGTAGATAACACATGGCTTTTTATCTTTTCTTTGGCCTAACACGGCCCCAATAGCATAGTCGCTAGCATCGCACATAATCTCAAAAGGAAGGCTCCAATCAGGTGGTTGCATTATTGGGGCGCATGTCAACATGCCTTTACGGGTGGTAAAGGCCTTTTGACATTCTTCACTCCACTCAAATGAATTTTCCTTTTGAAGTAGGTTGCATAAAGGACGAGAGAGTGAACTGAAATCCTTTATGAACCGTCTATAAAATCCTGCGTGTCCTAAAAAGGACCGTATATCTCGTATGCTTTTGGGTGGTGGGAGGTTAGAGATAAGATCAATTTTCGCCTTGTCCACCTCAATTCCATTTTGTGAAACGATGTGACCAAGTACAATTCCCTTTTGAACCATGAAGTGACACTTTTCCCAATTGAGCACAAGGTTCTTCTCTTCACATCTTTTTAGCACAGATTTCAAGTGCTTGAGGCACTCATCAAAGTTACAACCAAATACAGAAAAATCATCCATGAAGACTTCAAGAATGGTCCCCACCATGTCAGAAAAGATGCTCATCATACAACGCTGAAAGGTGGCAGGGACATTACATAGTCCAAACGGCATTCGTCGATAGGCGAAAGTACCGAATGGACATGTGAATGTAGTCTTTTCTTGATCTTCACGGGCAATTTCTATTTGGTTGTACCCTGAATAGCCATCAAGAAAGCAAAAGTGGGAATGACCCGCCAACCGTTCTAAAATCTGATCAACAAACGGTAGGGGGAAGTGGTCTTTCCTCGTGACAGTGTTTAGCTTCCTGTAGTCAATGCACATTCTCCAACCGGTAGTGACTCTAGTTGGTACGAGTTCATTATTGGCATTGGCTATGATGGTTATTCCGGATTTCTTTGGCACCACTTGAGTTGGGCTCACCCATTGGCTATCAGATATTGGGTAAATGATACCTACATCCAATAGTTTCACCACTTCGGCCTTAACCACATCCTTCATATTTGGATTTAGTCGTCTTTGTGGTTGCCGGGATGTCTTTGCATTTTCCTCAAGATGTATGCGGTGAGTGCAAATCAGTGGGTCTATGCCTTTGAGATCCGCAATTGTCCATCCGATGGCACTCTTGTGCTCTAATAGAGTGGCTATTAGCCTACTCTCTTGTTCCTCATCCAAGTGGGAAGAAATCACCACTGGATATGTCTCATCTCGACCTAAATAAACATATTTTAGCTCACTTGGCAATGGTTTTAGGTCGAGTTTTGGTGCCTTAATGTTGGATGGGAGGGCCTTGTTCTCATTTATAGGCAAAGGTTCAATTGGGGCCCTCCATCTTTTATTTTCACGCACCAGCATCACATCTAGAATGGCATCCATCTCTTGTGTTGTATTATCATTCATATCATGGAGATGGGCCACACATGCCTCTAAAGGGTCGAAAAATAGTGACAAGGGGATTGTATCTTCCACGAATGATTCGATCATGTTTAATTCGTGGATATCATCATCAACTTCCCGCGGTTGTTTGCATAACTCAAATATATTAAGCTCAAGAGTCATATTTCCAAAGGACATTTGTACCAGTCCGTTTCTACAATTGATAATGGCGTTTGAGGTAGCTAGAAACGGCCTTCCAAGTATGACAGGAATTTGAGTACCGGTGCCTATCACGGGATGTGTGTCCAAGACAATAAAATCTACTGGATAGTAGAATTTATCAACTTGGACTAGAACATCCTCTACCATTCCTCTCGGTATCCGGATGGATCTATCAGCAAGTTGGAGTGTGGTTTTGGTGGGTTTCAATTCACCTAACCCAAGTTGTTCATAGACCGAGTATGGAATGAGATTCACACTTGCCCCCAAGTCGAGTAGGTCTTGTTTAATCTGGTAGTCTCCTATGATGCATGATATGGTTGGACTACCCGGATCTTTGTATTTTTGGGGCACCTCTTGTTTGATGATGGCACTCAAATTCTCAGCCAAAAGCACTTTGTTGTGAACATTATGTTTCCTTTTGATTGTACACAATTCCTTTAAAAATTTGGCATAAGATGGTATTTGTTTTATTGCATCCAACAGCGGAATGTTGATCTTCACCTGCTTGAAAACTTCCAGAATCTCCAGATTTTTATCTAAAGGTTTAGGTGAAATCAACCTTTGTGGAAATGGGGCAACCGGCTTGTATTGTCTTTCCGGTTCTTTCTCTTGTGGAATATTGTTTGGGCTATCATCCTCTTTGGGAATTTCCGGATCCTTAGGCTTGGGGGCCTTCACCGGATTGGATTTATCAATTTCTTTCCCACTTCTCAAAGTGGTGATAGCTTGGACATGTTCCGTATGGTGGGAGGATGAGCTTGCATCTTGTATCCCATATTGGGTCCTTGGATTAGGAAGAGGTTGGGCAGGGAGTGTGCCCTTCTCTCTAACACTAAGGTGAGCTTCAACTGTAGCCAAAGATGTTTTCAATTCATTGATGGCTTGGTTTGAGTTTTGATTGAATTTCAATTGCTCTTGCATGAACCCATCTATTTTTAGAGAGTTTGTCTTGTTATGCTCATTCTGGACTGATACAAATGCACCCAACATCTCTTCTAGTGATACTTTTGGAGTGTTGTTTGCATTTGCATTGGGCCCATTCTTCCAACTGAAGTTGGGATGGTTCTTCCAATTAGGATTATACGTGTTTGAGTTTGGAGCACCATATTGCTGCTGATAACTGTTTATGGCATTTGTTTGTTCTTGTAAGATGCCTTGGACTGCTGAAATTGTGGGACAATCGGGTGTAGCATGTTGATTTCCAGCACAAATTCCACAAACAGTTTCAACCTCAGTGGAGTTGATTGTTTCCCCTTTCCTTAATTCCATGGCTTCGACCTTTCTTGTAAGGCTAGCCAACCGTGCACTTATGCTATCTTCTTCTGATAGGACATACATTCCTCCCTTTTCCTTTTGTTGGCCAATCTTGGAATTTGTTGGTTTAGGTGTGTCCCAAGATTGTGCACTTTCAGCCAATTCTTCCAGATAATCCCATGCTTCATCAGCTTCCTTATTCATGAACTCCCCATTACACATCATCTCTATAAATTGGCGCATGGATGGAATCAGTCCTTCATAGAAAAAACTTATAATCCGCCAATTTTCATAGCCATGATGTGGGCATGCATTTAATAGGTCCTTGAATCTCTCCCAACATTGGGAAAAGGTTTCATCCTCCTTTTGGGCAAAGTTCATGATAAGGCGCTTAAGCATGTTCGTTTTGTGAGTAGGGAAGAATTTTTTTATAAATTCTCTGTGCATATCGTTCCATGACCCGATTGATCTTGGCCTTAATGCATACAGCCAACCCTTGGCTTTATCCTTAAGAGTGAAAGGGAAGAATTTAAGTCTTACTACATCTTCAGTCACATTTGCAAAGTGCATGGTGGTGATTACCTCATCAAACTCCCTAAAGTGTTGATAGGCACTTTCACTGTCTAAACCATGGAATTTAGGGAGAAGATTGATCACTCCCGGTTTCAAATCCACATTCCCTGCATTTGGTGGAAATACTATGCATGAGGGAGTGCTCGTTCTTGCAGGTTGCAAGAAATCACGTAAAGTCCTAGGTCGGGGAACATTCTCAACCACATTCTCCCCTGTTTCGGTTTGATTTTGAACCGGGTTAGGTTGATTTGTAGCCATACTTTCAGATAAAATTGGAGAATCTAGATGTCTCCTAACACGTGGCTCTCTATCAATGCCTTCTACTATTCCCCCTTCACTTATGAGTCGGTTATTGGAATCCCGAGCCCAATGTGGCATGCAAAATCAAAAATAAGAAACAAAAAAAAAAGGAAAAAGAATTCTTCCTTCTTTTTCTTTACTCTTCTCTAAGACCGAAGCACAAGGTGTCTTGCAATGGCTAGGCCAAAAACAAAGATAGAGACCGATTTCTCCTGGTCAATAGGGGTTCAGAGAACACCCCACCCACTCTTTGAATCTTTTGAGAAAAGGCACAGAAAAAGGAGAAAGAGGAGTAGAGATGAGAAAAGAAATCCCTGAGCACAAGGTGATCCAAGACGGCAGAGCCGACCAATAGGAATCCAGGTGGCAAAAAGGCCGACCTTTCAGAGATCCAAAAGGAGTCTCCACCCACTCTACAAGAGATGAATCAAATAAGAATGACTAGGAGAAGGAGAAGAGTAAGGTTTTAGAAGGATAGAACCTGATTCGCACTTGAAATCCTTGAATCTTCTTCAGCTTCCTAGAAATCCTTGAAAAAATCAAATAAACAAACTAAGTTAGTTCTAATAATCTAAAAGAGTCCTAAATAGATACTAATTTCAGAAATTTGTGAAAACCGTCAAGGTCCCCGGCAACGGCGCCAAAAACTTGTTCGCTTCCCCAAGTGTAGGGTTGCGATGTAGCAATAAACTCGGTAATACCGAGGTCGATCCACAGGGACTTATGTAGGATGTCACAAACTCATCAACAAGTTTCTATTGAAGCTAACAATCAAAGTTTGAATAGAATGTGTGTAATTAATAGTTTAAGCTAAATTGAATGTAAACAAGTATAAGAAGGCACTAGGGGTTCGAGGATCCACTTGTAGCAATCCTCGATGTTTAATCCTCTGTGGTTTCTCATTCTCTCAACTAGAATCACCAGTCAGGTCTATCTAATCGGATGATAGAACTGTTAAACCAGAAGTCTGTAACATGTAAGTTCTGTGCACAAAGTTCACTCAACTCTAGGCTGATCTGAGCATGCTCATTGCATAGGTCATTCACCTTTTCTATAGGTCCAATTCCCTACCATAACCATCCTCAAGTCTTCTCACAAGACAAGGCTAGATCATGATTTGAACTGGATTCAAATTATATGCACAGTCCATACATATTCCAGATAATCAACCAAAACTAGAACTTTGGCATGAAGCCCCTTTATGAAGAGCTTGGTATTAGAGCGCACTCCAATTCCTCGGATCATACAGGTCTAGACCGTTGCAAACAAATTAAGAAGATAAGTAATTCATCCAAACATCCATGAGTCATCACAAGACTAAGAGAAATTACTTAAAAACTTGTATAAACTTCAAACCTTAGTTCATAATCATGAATTCCAAATTGAAAACCACTTAACTACGAATTAAAACATCTTGGATACACTACAAGCTTCACCTCTTAGCCCTAGCTAAGAGGTTTAGCTGCTCATGATCCAAGGAAACATGAAACAACTCTTAAAAACATGAAAACAGCAAAGCAAACCAAAAGGAGTTGTGAAACTCCAATCTTCACTTCCACAGCCTCCAACCTCGCTTGAACCCTTCTAGGATGCCCTAGGAACGATCCCTAGGTGTCCTTTTATAGTCTGGAAGCTCCACAACTTCGGAAGAATCGAGAACTTGCGTAACACTTACGCAGCGCAGAGAAAATCGGGATGAAATTAGAAATTTCTAACTCAGTACGCATGGCCGACCGGTCATGACCGGTCGGCCTCAAGTGAAAACACTCCAGCAGGTATGCCCGACCGGTCAAGACCGGTCGGGCCTAGTAGAACATCAGTCCAGCAAGCCTATCCGACCGGTCAAGACCGGTCGGATGTTTTCATCCACCTTACAGCAGCAATGACCGACCGGTCTTGACCGGTCGGTCCTTTTCAATGAAGTTCCAGCATATGTCCGACCGGTCAAGACCGGTCGGACGTCTTCAGTAGGAGCCAAATCTGCATGGCTGACCGGTCACTGACCGGTCTGGCTTCCTTGGCCGACCGGTCACGACCGGTCAGCCCTCTTTTCTTCTTGTATTTTTCCTTTCTTTCTTCCTTCTGCTTTCTTTTCTTCTTTAGTTCTTTCTTTCTTTATTAGAATAGTTCCAAATGAGCTCATTATATCTTCAATTGAGTAGAGTCCACCCTCAATCCTGTAGTCACACAACATGCATTGAATTAGCTTCCAAACCATACAAACCTTGCACAATGAGTGATGAATTGGGGTTAGAATATGCATAATTAAGAGCTCAACAACCACTCCCTTTCCCTTTCTTGTCCTTTTCCTTCTTCATTATCTCTTCTCATGACCCTTTTCTTTTTCCATGTAGCTATTCCAAAAAGAGTGAGGGTGGGCCCAAGTGTTTTTGGCCATTTTCTAGATCTCAAGTCTTTTTCAAAGGTGGTGCATGGAGAAGGACATTGCAAGCTCTCCACTTCATTTTTTCTTTCTTCTTTTCACACTCCCTTCATGTGTATGTAAAGGGTGATTTTTCCATGTCATCAAGTGTGCATGGCAAAATACTCTATCTTTTTCATGGGAGTTGGGCCTCTTTTCATATGTATCAAATGGGCTCAAAGTGAAGTCATGGCCCTTGGTGTATTTGATGGGCCCAATGCTTCATTTTGGGCTCCCTCATGCTTTATTGCCCTTGTCATTTTTCCTTAATGCTCTTCCTTTCTTTTCCATCTTCTTTTCAAGGTTTGGGCCCATAGGCATGGTAGGGCTCATCTCAAATTTTGGGCTCATGGGGCTCACTTTAGGTGACCCCATCTTTCTTCACATATGTATGGACCAAGATGACTAGCCCATTCTTCATTTTGGATCTCAAGTGGGCTAGATTTCCTAGTTGGGCCTTTATGGACAAATGACCCAAGCCTTCCACCATCTCTTGATTATGATGTACATCCTTGTACAAAGTGTGGTGGGCTCCTTGGAGTTTTTCATGTGGATGGGCTTTTGGGCCTTCATTGAAGCTTGGATTTCTTTGGACCATGTGTGCACCACTACACTTTGTCCATTGTAGGCTTTTTTTTTTCATGCTTTTTTTTTATGGATGATGGACTTGAGTTACTTGATCATCTACAAGTCCCATGAGTGAGTTGTTCCAACAATCTCACTAAGTTCAAATGGTTTTTCCTTGTGGGAGGAAAGTAGTCCTCAAGAGCTTCCCCTTAATGTTATCAACCTCAAATGGATGATCCTCAAGTGAGCTATCCATGCAACCATAGTTCCTTGAACTTTTCTTTGGGGGCTTGGTGGGTCATCCGCCATCATTCTCAAGTATGAGTGATTTCTTCTTCAATTTGTGAGAAAGAATGATACCCATAAGTTGCCCATTTTTGTCCCATGCCTTGGGACATTTTGGATTTTGATCTTCAAGTGGGCTATGCGTACCATTCTTATCCATTTTCATGATGGTTGGGTGACTCATCAAGCCATGCCCTTGTGCTCAAATGGTCTCCCTTTTTGGTGAAGAAGTTGATGTACATAAGTTGCCCAAACTTGCCCTTATATGGGCATTTCCAACTTTGATTCTTCATGTGGGCTATGTGCATCAACTTTCTACCATTAGCTTCTTTGATTCATGTGTTTGTGGGTAGACCGCCATGTTGAATTCTCATGGTCAACACTTTCATCAAGGTGGTGCACATAGGGTTGCCCATGGTTAACCCGTGAATGGGTTCTCATGTTTTTCAAGTGGGCTATGTGCTCTCTCCAATCCATTGAGATGAGGCATTTGGGTTGCTCTTGGGGGCTCACTTCCTTTCTATCCCCCACTTGTCCATGCACATGTGTAAAAAGATGGAAATATTTTAAGCGAGAATCATGGCCTTGGCATAAAAGTGGATCAATCTTTTGGCCACGTATGGACTTTGAAGAGGGGCTTCATGTGAATTAAGATCCTTTGTTGATCTCATGGCACTTGCGTGCATTTGTTGTCCAAAATGTGTCCTTGGATGATGGACTTTTCTTGCCTAAGGCATGCCATGTGACCTTCTTTAAGGTGGGCCTTACTTTTTCCAATGGGCCCAACACATATCCTAAGTGACACATGGAGTTGGACTTTAGATTTTGCATTTGAATGTGAGTCCAATCCCATGGGTTTCTTGGATGATAATTTGGATTTTAACGGGTAAGGGATAGGGACTTACCTTGCCAGGCTTGTAGGATTCAATGGAGGATGGTACTAGAGGTCACCGAGTGATTGATGAAGATGATCCTGCCTTCATCGTCCGCCGAGGGGACCACATGTGTTCCTTAGCTATGGAGCATCAACCTCTTCCTGCTGTCAAGGGTCGAGGTATCAAGGATCGCTGGGACAACTGGGTGAAGGATCCACAGCCCTTGCTAGAACGAGTACTGGATGGTACTCCCTTTGCTGGCCTCCTCACCTTACGTTTCCGTAATAACGATGCTAACCGCATGATGCTCCCGGCCCTTTGCGAGAGGTGGCGGGACGAGACTCACACCTTCCAGCTCCCTTGTGGTGAATGGGGGATAACTCCCCTGGACATTTATATGCAAGTAGGCTTTCCGTTTCATGGAACAGTTGTTCCTCAAGTCAGCTCTCTGGCTCCCCTCACTTCCATTGATTGGCTACGGCTCGTCGGTGATGTCCCACCTGAGGGTGAATTCCAAGGCCATCAAGTAAAGATGCGATGGTTCTACAACACTTTTGCCTCCGTCATCCCCACTACCGAGCGAGAGGCCCTCCACAAAGCCCGGGCCATGATCACTTATGCCTTCAGGTCCTTCCTTTTTTGCCATGCGAATGAGAGGGTTGATCCTAAGTTTCTTCATTTAGTCGAGGATCTTCATCATCCCTATAACTGGAACGGGGCTATCTTGACCCATATCTTTCAAGGTCTGGACAAGACCTGTCGGCATAGCCGGTCCTTCACAGGCTTCTGGCCTGTCGTTGAGGTATCTCTTCTTTCACCTTTGTTGAAGGGCTTTCGCCTTCTTTCTTTCTCTGATCAATAGATGTGTCTTTTGCCCAGACCTGCTTTTATAATCATTTTCCCCATCTCGCGTCGAGGATGCGAGACGATGTTGAACCTTCTCTGTATCGCCACATGTACTGGCAGCAGCAAAACCGTCAGCGGAACGCCCGAGTTTCTGGGGACAATTGGCGTGCTGACATAGACGGGTTGACCGTTAAGTATCTTGCTTTTCTTTGCCCTCGTGCTGTACTGTAACTGATCATGGTGACCTCATTTGCTGCAGCTCGCTCAAATGCCGTATGCCAGTTTCCCTCTCTATTATACCCCCAGCGTGTGGAGGCATACGATGCTTCATGTCTCCGTATCATGCTTTCCGACGCTGAATCTTTTCAGTGGTATCTGGGGGAGAGGTTGCTTCGGCAAGTTACTGGGGTGGCTCGGGTCCCTTGTTCTGCACCTCCCCCAGCTGCTCGGATGCCAGTTGATGAGAGAGTTGAGGCTCTCGTGGGCCAGCCCAGATTTCGTTTCACGATCCCGGATCGTGACTATGATGAATGGTATTTGCTGTTCGGCCAGGGGCCTCTGCTTCCTTCGCTTTATGTTCCAGGTGGCCGTCGCAGATATGCTGGAGGCTCGGTGACAGCTCCTTTGATGGATCTTTATCATCGGGAGCGGGACGAAAGGGGGAATGATGATGACTATGTTGGCGACTTGTAGCTTGCTTTTGTATTCCGCTTTGTATGGCCTTGTTCTTTTTGCTTTCATCTTCTTTTGTATCAAGCTTTTTGAATGAATATACGGTTCTTGACTTGTCTCAAATTCCTTGATGATGTCTGGATGCTTTGACCTTTGACTTGTTCCTTAATGATTTGCTGAAGATGAGGCTTTTTAACTGCATGGCTGATGACTTGAACGGTTCAGATTGCTTGATTAGGCCTTGTGGGCCCACTTGATGATTAGATCGTGGATTCTGGCCCTTCTTTTGATGATCAGCCCTTTAATCTTGTTGTTTGATGGCTCATGTAGGTTCTTCAATGGTTTAGATCATGGTGATCTAGTCTTTGAATGACTTGGATTGCTTGTGGCCCCCACTTGATCACCTTTCCTTCTCTTTGACTTAATCAGCCACGTTCTGGCCGTATTGCTTCATGATTGGACTGGTGGGGCACCTTTTATATGATCTTGATCAGCTTCAACCGAAATCTGGAGTGGACCGGAGCCTTGGGCGGCCCATGGAGTGCCATCTGCTGACGTGGACTGTCAGCCTCACCTACCAAGAACCTTGGAGCCAATCCTGCGGAGAGAGAGGAACCGCGTCCGTACGGGCGGCCCAGAGCAGGCCGCCCAGGGCTCGCCTCTTGAGCGGCCTGGGCTGGCTCGTGCTCGGACATTCCCTGGTCTCTGTTGCTGCTGTCCCCACCTGCTCTGTACGTTCAGGTTCAATTCCAACAATGAATCTTCTCTTTGTCTCCTCTTTCCTCATCATCTTGTCCTCATCTTGCTTTGTTCCTTCTTGGGCCATGAATGGTGGAGGTTTAGGGGCTGTGGGGGCTGCCCATGGTGGGTCCCACACTTCAGATTTTCAACTGAGCTTTGATAATGGGGAGATGCCTTTAATGGATGGGGTAGATGTGGCATTAAGAGGGGGCATTGATGGAGACTTAAGCTTGGTGGTTGGTGGAGCTTTGAATGGCTCCATTAATGGTGGGATGGCTGGAATTTCAGATTTGAATGGGCCTTTCATTATGGGAGAAATGGATGGTATGGATGGGATGGGGAGATGGGATATAGGTGAGGCTATGCATCCCTTGAGTGTGGGCCATATGGATGATGTGATTGATGGAAGTGATGGGACCATGATGGACATTGATGGGCTGATCTCATGTCTGGATGGAATGGATGGTTTAGATGATACCTTTGACGGTTTGGATGCTCTTGATGAGGGCCAGGATGTGCGACACACTTGTTTGGGTGGTCTTGATGTGATCATTGATGATGTCCCCCTGATGATGGACGGTGCAGATGCTTCGATGATCCCTTTGATCGGCCAGGATGATGTTTGGATTCATGATTTCCTGTTGGAGAGAGCCGCAGGTCCGGATCTGACCGTTGATTCTTCGATCGGGATAGCCGGGACCCTTCTGGATGGTTCAGATGCTTTCTTTGACGGTCAGATTAGCCAGGATACCACGATGTGTGGTGTGATCTTCACTGGTAGCCCTTTTGATGGGGAGCATCGTCCTTCTGCCGATCGTCGGTCTTTTGCGTACTCTGTTCATGAGGTGGGCGAGTCTAATCATGCGGCTGAGGTTATGACAGTTTCAGATAGTGATGCGACTATATCAGACATAGCCGTTATTGAGGGCAGGTCAGGGGCTGTTAAGCCTGCAGAGATTCCAGCTTTTCCTTCTCCTTCGCCCGTCGACCTTCCGATCATTGATGAGCTGTCATTGATTTCTGGGCCTTTTGTTCTGGAGGTGGTACCAGTGAGGACTTGTCAGCTGCTTCCTCGTCCTTCTTACTCGCCACGACTGCTTGCTTGGCTTGACAGCTTGTCAGCTTATGAGATTCAAGATTTGGAGTCCTATGGTTTTGGCAGTCTGATCCATGTGGCTAGAGTTGACATTGACTGGAGGATGCTCGGAGCTGCATTGATTGACTGGGTCCCTTTGTTAAACTTGTTCGTGTTCAATGATATGGAGATGGGACCCTCTTTGGAGGAGCTTGCACGCTTGACAGGCCTACCTTGGAATTATACTCAGTATTTTTCGCCGAAGACATCACCGAAGAATGCTACACCGCAGAACTGGTTCGGGATCCCCTATCTTGTTCGGCTTGCAGCTGCCGGCCAGGATGCTGTAGTGTTCTCCTTGGACTTGCTATATAATCTTTTTTCGGGTCTTCGGAGTGTGGCCGATTCTACCTTCGCTCAGAACGCACTGATGTTCTGCTTGATAGCCGAGGTGCTGTTCTGGGATGGCGCAGGTCCCAGACTCCTCTGCTTTTTGAGGTGATAAGCCGAGCTATCCGACGGTAGGGGATCATTTCTCTTATCTTGGCCGAGCTGTTTAATGGGTTGACTGACTGCTCCCTGGGCCGCACTCGTGTCCTTCGCAGCTGTTGTGCCTTTCTTCAGGTATCTTTTCCACTCTTTTCTTCTTGCTTTGTTGGGAATTGCTTTGCTTTAGCTGAACTTCTTTTCCTTTTTGTGATCAGGTCTGGCTATGGGAGCGTCTTTCTTTGACCGTTCCTGTACCCCTTCCTGGCATTCCTAGCTCTGACATCATGCGTTATTCATGGAGTTCCTTCCGCATACAGCTAGGATGAGCAAGCCCTTGTATCGCAGGATGTTTGCTGAACTTCGTGACTGGAACGTTCGTTGGGAGTCATCTTGGCTTTCACTTCCTCCAGTGCTTTGTGATGCACACCGCCTTCCTCTGATGTTGGTAGGCTTTTGATCTTACTTTTCTTACCATCCCATCCGGTTCCTGCGGCAGTTTGGGTATGAGCAGGATGTTCCTCTTTTCGCTTTTACAGGTATCAGGCGTCGAGCACTTCCCTCTAGATCCTCTGACTTCAGGACCCGGATTGATTGTTCTTCGGCGAGTTACTTGACTGCTGATTTGCTGGGTTTTGAGCTGCGGACTTTTTCGATGGCGACCGCCCCATATTAGTACTGGGTTGCTGAGCAGTCTTTGTATCGACGTATCCCTTGCTGGCACCAGACTGCTGATGAGGATGAGCAGGATATCCTTGGAGATGCTGGCTCTTCATCTGGTTCATATGAACCTTTTGAGGAGCGCCCTTTCATTGATCCTTGCTTCCTTTTGGCCACTCATGGCCATCTGCTGTCTGAAATCTCTGCACTTCGGTATCATTGTGAGATGATGTCGAGGAGATTGGCTGCCGATCAGAGACTGTCTGATGAGGAGACAGCAATCCGTACCCTTGAGCGCGATGAGGCGCATTACCTGCGTATGGAGGTGAGCAGGTTGAGAGAGAGGCTATCTTTTTATGAGTCAGAGGACCTGCCTGATGTGGCCGAGGAGGAGGGTAGAGATTGATTGTGTTGGCCACCTGCACATTCCTTTTTGCATATATGATTGATGATGATGCATATATTTTTTTGTATTTTTTTGAAAAAGCTGACATGATATGTGTAAAAGAAATATGATGCATTTAATTGAAAAGAGAAAACTGTTTAAAAATCTACTGTGCCATGAGTTGTCTTGTGAGTGTGTGTCTGGATTTTTGTATTGGGATATAGGAATCAAAACTGGGGCTCGGCCAATGCTTTGACCGATGTCTCGAGATTAACTTGCGTGATCCTTTGGTTCCCTAGAGGTGTAGGCAATGGAAACTGTTGCTTCTTGAGATTGTCAGAATTTGTAGAGCTCTTCGTTCCTGACTGCACTTCTTCTTGTTCTTGAACTGTGACTGCTTGAACCGATCTGGACTGTCTGATTTCTTGGTACCAGTACTTTTAATTTTCTTTTTCTTTTTCTTTTTGAGCCACTTTTGCCTACAGCGCTCTTTCGAGTTTTCACTACAGCCGGCCTTTTCCCGTCATTTTTACCTGTGGCGCCCTTTCGGGTTTTCACCACGTCCCGGGTATTTGATCTTGCCTACCCCTTGGCAGCTATGCTATTTTTACCCTCAGTGCCCTTTCGGGTTTTCACCAAGTTCGCTGTATGCCCACTGTTTTTACTCGGAGCGCCCTTTCGGGTTTTCACTCCGCCCTCTTTGTTTAGGCACACATTTTCTTTTTCTCTCTTTTTTTTTTCTTTTTTTTTTTAAACCGCGGTGGCTAGAGGTCGGGAATCCGTCGTTGCCGGCCGATGGCAGTCTTTCAGCCCTTATCCTAAGTTACGATGATAGGGCTGTCGATCTTTGCTAAAGACCCCTTTGAGATGAATGGATGGATGACTGTGTTTCTTCTTAGACTGATTTTTTTTTTCTTGGGTGCCTTACTTTGGCTTCCCTTTTTCTTTCTCTTTTCTTTTTTTTTATTCTTTTTCTTTTATATTCTTTTTCTCTCTTTTTTTTTGTCTTTTCCTTTTGAATCCCCCCCTTTTTTGTATTTTCCTCTTTTTGAATCCCCTTATTTGAAACACTTGTTGGTGGACGGAAATGATAGCTTTGACCTCTTTACTTCAGCTCTATTAAAGTAACTTTTGATACGGTCAGAATAACTTACCCGTGGAAGATCTTCACGTTGTCGGCGTTGGTTGGCTCAGGAAGATCCACCCCTCTCATGCTGGTGAGTCTGAGTGCGCCTCCAGGAAGTACTTCTCTGATGATCAGCGGCCCGTCAAACGAGGGTTTGAATTTTCCTCTGGGGTCCGGAAGGTTTGACGGTAGAATCTTCTTCATGACCATGTCGCCTACCTTGAAACTTCTTTTTCGGACTCTCTTGTTGTAAGCCCGAGCGATCCTTTTTTGATAGCACTGTGAATGACTTAGTGCACGCATGCGCTTTTCATCTGCTAGCTGCAACTAATCGAATCTGGCCCGTTGCCATTCTCCTTCTTCAATTCCGCTTTCTAGTAACACCCGTAATGATGGTATTTCTACCTCGACTGGTAGGACTGCTTCCATTCCGTAAGTAAGCTCGAAAGGAGTAACGCCCGTAGCAGACCGTATAGACGTTCGATAGGCCCAAAGTGCATATGGGAGCATATCTGACCAATCTCGATAAGTTACGACCATCTTCTCAAGTATCCTGACGATTGTCTTGTTTGCGGCTTCTACCCCACCATTCATCTGAGGACGATAGGGGCTTGATCGATGACGTTGGATCTTGAATTTGCTGAGGAAGTCATCCATCTTCTTGTTGACGAACGGTGTCCCATTATCTGTGATGATAGCATTGGGGATTCCATACCGGCATATGATGTTGTTCTTCATGAATTTGATCACCTGAGATGCTGCAATCGTGGTGTAGGAGGCTGCCTCTACCCATTTGGTGAAGTAGTCGACTGCCACAAGTATGTACTCATGACCGTTTGATGCTTTGGGACTGATCTTGCCGATGATGTCGAATCCCCACATGGAGAAGGGCCAGGGGGTGGTCAGATTGTATAACTCTGATGATGGGGCATGGATTTGATTCGCATGCTCCTGACACTTGAAGCATTTTCTGACGTGCTGGCAATAGTCTGTCTCCATGGTGAGCCAATAGTAGCCGAGTCGTAGAATCTTCTTTGCCATCATGTGCCCATTCATGTGTGGGCCACAAATTCCTTCGTGTATTTCTTTCATGATCTTTGCAGCTTCTGTTTCATCGACGCATCGAAGGAGGATGTGATTATAGGATCGCTTGTAAAGAATTTTGCCACTGATGGTGAATTGGCCGACCAAACGCTGGATGGTTCGGTGATCTGTTGCTGTTGCTGACTCTGGATACTCCTGGGTTTCGAGATATTGCTTGATGTTGGCATACCAGGGTTTGTCAGGGACAGCTTCGGCTTCTTCTATTTGCAGGCAAAAAGCAGGTTCTTCTTGAATTTCGACTGTGAGCTCCCATTCTGAAGTTCCTTTTGGGATCTCGAGCATTGATGCGAGTGTGGCGAGAGCATCAACAAACTGGTTTTTGGCTCTGGGCATGTATGAGAAGGTGATTTCCTTGAATTCTTCGATCAGATTGTCAAGAAACACATGATATGGTATCAGCTTCTCGTCCTTGGTTTTCCATTCGCCATTGGTCTAATTGATGATAAGCTGTGAGTCTCCAAACACTCGTAGCTTCTTGACGCCCAAGATTATGGCTTCCCTTAAGCTAGCGATGCATGCTTCATACTCTGTCATGTTGTTGGTGCACTCGAATGCTATGTGCCTTGAGATTGGAATAGGGACATCATTTGGAGAGTAGAGGATTGCTCTAATACCACTCCCTTTAGAATTTGCTGCGCCGTCGAAGAATAACGTCCACTCATCTTTTTTCTTCTTTTCTTCCTCTTCAATGAGCAAGAGATCTTCATCAGGGAAGAATGTCTTGAGCGGTTGATAATCCAGGAGGGAGTGGGCCGCAAGATGATCGGCGAGGGCCTGCCCCTTGATTGCCTTCTGAGTGACATAGGTGATGTCGAACTCAGACAGGAGTAGCTGCCATTTAGCTATCCTTCCAGTGAGTGCCGGTTTCTTGAACAGGTACTTGAGCAGATCCATGTGAGCGAGGAGGAGAATAGGGAATGCAATCATGTATTGACGGAGTCGCTGAGTTGCCCAGACTAGGGCGAGGCAAGTCTTCTCGATCGGGGAATACCTGGTCTCGTAGTCGGTGAACTTTCGACTCAAATAATATATTGCTTGTTCCTTCTTCCCGGTCTCGTCGTGCTGGCCGAGGACACAGCCAATGGCTGCTGCTGCTATCGAGATGTATAACAATAGTGGTCGTCCAGGAGTGGGCGGCACTAGGACTGGAGGATTCATGAGATATTTCTTGATGCGGTCGAAGGCGACTTGGCAATCATCATTCCATTCTTTTGGAACGTTTTTTCGGAGGAGCTTAAAAATGGGTTCACAAATAGGTGTGAGCTGTGCGATGAAGCGACTGATGTATTGAATTCTGCAGAGGAAGCCACGGATTTCTTTCTCTGTTCTAGGAGGGGGCATCTCGATGATTGCTCTGGTTTTGGTCTCGTCGACCCTGATGCCGTCCTCGCTCACCATAAAGCCGAGGAGTTTGCCTCCCATTGCACCGAAGACACATTTCTGTGTGTTGAGGCGGAGCTTGTACTTCTCTAATCTGTTGAATAGCTTCTTCAGATCTTCAAAGTGTCCTTCAATTGTGCGAGATTTGACGATCATGTCGTCCACATATACTTCAAGCTCTTTGTTCATCATGTCATGGAATAATGCTGTCATTGCTCGCTGATATGTTGCTCCTGCGTTCTTCAGACCGAACGGCATCACCCTGTAACAGAAGGTTCCCCAGGGAGTGATGAACGATGTCTTCTCACGATCTTCGATTGCCATCTTGATCTGATTGTAACCTGAGAACCCGTCCATAAATGAGAAGATCTTGTATCCAGCAGTGTTGTCGACCAGAGTGTCGATGTGTGGCAAAGGGAAGTCATCTTTAGGACTGGCTTTGTTGAGATCTCGGAAGTCGATGCACATTCGAACCTTGCCGTCCTTCTTCGGTACTGGTACGATGTTGGCGAGCCATTCAGGGTAGTTGGAGACTACCAAGAATCCCGCATTGTACTACTTGATGACTTCATCTCGGACTTTCAGAGCCCATTCTGGCTTCATTCTTCGAAGTTTCTGCTTCACTGGCTTCATATCTGCCTTGGTTGGCAGATGATGTACAACGAGCTCTTCATCGAGCCCCGGCATGTCTTCATATGAGAACGCGAAGTTGGACAATCTTGGATCTAGGAACTCTATCATTTTCTGTTTCATCTCAGGTGGCAAGATTTTCCAATGCGTACTTCCCTAGGGATCTCAGGAGTCCCCAAGTTTACTGTCTCGAAATCATTGGCTACAACATTGGCTTTAGATTCAAACTTTTGAGGAGATCCTCTAGTTCGAGAGCCAGATCATCATCTTCCTCATCCCGAGCTTCATCTAGACCCATGAGCTCGAAGTCTAATTCGATGTCGAAATCATATGATTCGACTTCAAACTCATGTGACTCTTTAGATGAACTTAGCACACTATTGAATGCAGGAAAAGAAATGTTTTTTGGTTTTTGAGATTTTTCTGAAATGGAAATGCTAGATGTTTTTGGCTTTTGAAAGTTTTTTATTTTTTTAGGTTTTTGAAATTCACGGGACCTTGAACAAGCGGGCATTGCAGACCATGATTGAGCCCAACTTGTTCCAAAGTTCCGGTCACTGCGTAAACAGGCATTTTTTTTTGGAAGCCAGAGCCCTCAGATGGCTCTTTGGCTGATTCAAAAGTTAGGGGAACGGATGACCATTCAGGACCCTGCACTTCCTCCCCTGAAGAGGTGGGGGTTGATGATTTGGGCGAAGAATCATGGTCTGGCCCAATGACCATGATTTCTTGCTGGTCGGGTTCGAGATCTGAGTCGTACTCAGTCCCTCCTGGATCACTTACTTCGCATTGCAGTTCGTCTGGTTCCACGGCTAGACACAAGTTTGGAATCTGGACATCAGACCAATCTAGGGCTGGCCACTTCCCTTTCTTGGTCCAATGGATGGGCTGCTTCTGCCCCTGGCTGGTGATTGTCGATGTTGATTCTGCAGAGATGGGCGAGTCGTGCCCCTTGCTGATTGATGTTGATTCTGCAGAGATGGGCAAGTTGTGCCCCTGGCTGGTTGAAATTGAAGTGGGCAGGTTGTGCCCCTGGTTGATTGATGCTGAAGTGGGCAGGTTGTGCCCCTGGTTGATTGATGCTGAAGTGGGCAGGTTGTGCCCCTGGTTGGGAGCAGGTATCAGAGTAACCTGGTCCTGAAGCTGCTGTATTTGACTTCCTTCTTCGTCTTCATCTTTTTCTTCTTTTTCTGGAGGTTTAGATGGTTCGAGAATCTGATCCCATCGAATGGGGGGCCATGTGGCCCAAACTAGGCTCATCGGGAGGCCTTTGTGTAGTGCAGTCGGTTGATTCCCTCCTGGATCTTTGCAAGGTTCTCCTGGCTTGACAAATTGGATGGGCGAGCACCGAAATTTCTTCCTTCCTTTGTCCATGAAGATTTACCTGTATCCGAGTCCCCACTTGCGTTGGTTATATATCAGCGGTACCTTTCTGGACTTGAAGTGATTCTTCATTCGGTATTTGAGGCTTAGACGTTCTGCCGGTGAAAAGACATGGTCCACCCTTATCGGTTCTGGATTGGCGATAGAGTTCACAGTCTCGAATTCGAAACTGTGAAACGGGATGTCTTCTTCAGAGTGCTGGATATCGATGACCGGGATGTCTGGTTCAGTGGCAGCAGCATTGGAAGGAATGATGAACTCCTTCTCTGCATGGATAGAGATCACTTGATTTTCACAGATGTACTTCACTCGTTGATGCAGGGTTGATGGCACAGCTCCAACCTTGTGCAGCCAAGGTCGTCCGAGCAACATGTTGAAAGAGGCTGATATATCCAGGATTTGGAATGTGATGGTAGAGATTTCTGTACCTCTAAGTTGACTTCCCCTTCTACTGATCGACGGGTGTTTTCGAATGCTCTGACGCATATGGTGGTGGGTCGGAATGAAGAAGGACTAATTCCTAGACGTTCTGCAGTCTTAAGTGGGCAAACGTTTAAGCTTGAGCCATTATCGATAAGGACCAGTGGGACACAGAGGTCTTTGTATCGTAAGGCTATGTTGAGGGATCGCCCATGATCTCGTCCTTCTGGTGACAACTCATTATCTGTGAAGGTGATGGCGCGCGGAGCCAGGAGTTGTCCAATCATCAAAGCTATCATTTCTGGTGCCGTATCAGAGACGACGTGAGCATCGTTCAAGGTCTTGGCAAACATTTCTCGGTGTATGCGAGATGTACAGAGTAACTCCCATACTGAGATTTGTGTAGGGATTGACTTGAGCTGAGTCGCCACATCGTATGCGGCTTCATTTTTGTTACCGAGACCTGAAAGAGCACCTTTGGGATCTCCTCAGTTCTGATTATCTCTTCGGATGCAACGCCCATTGGGATTCATGTTTCCCACTTCCGCACATTCTGGATAGTGCCATGGGACTTCCTTATAATTTTCCTCACCTTTGCCTTCTATGACCACCGGTTCTTGCAACGTTGCTAGTGTGGGTACTAGATCTTCCTCATATGGAGCTTTTGCCTTGAGGACTACATTGTTGCCTGTGCCGAAGGGGTAATATCGAGGCTTGTCTTCATAGACCACATAAGGTCGTGGTCCTGGCTTGACTGTTCCTGGGGCAGGAGGCTCCCATGGAATGAATACTGGTCCTCTTGATATGGCAGGAGGTTTCTCTGTTCGTCCCAACTGTCGTAATGTGATTGACACGCCTCTAGGATTTGCCCCTTGCAATATGACTGGCTCGACTGGAGGAGCTCCTTCCAAAACAATGGGTTCTTGCTGCTGATGAGTATAATCCCTCCATTGCGGATTGGATTGTTCTGAAGTTGCCCCTTACAAGATGACAGGTTCGTATGTGGGCTCAATGTATGATTGTGCCCCTTCCAGGACGACTGGTTCCCAGCATGAATGGTTGTAA
Organism: Liriodendron chinense; assembly: GCA_003013855.2. Lineage (NCBI taxonomy): Eukaryota > Viridiplantae > Streptophyta > Magnoliopsida > Magnoliales > Magnoliaceae > Liriodendron > Liriodendron chinense. Next base: position 134,219 of record PVNU02000289.1, on the reverse strand, counting down.
GATGCCCCTTGCACAGCTGGTACATCATATGGAAGTGCTCCTTCGAGTACTACTGGCTCAGAGACTGAAGGAGGGAAGGGACTTGCCCCTTGCATGATCGGAGGAGGTTTGTTGGCCCATAAGTGTAGGCATCAATGGATTGGATGGGGAGAAGAAGCGATCGAGATGGTCCCCTTCTTCTATGCTATTGACTGTAGGGCCACGAGATGAACTGGGGTCCGTTGGATGCTGAGGCAGAGGATTTTGAAGGATGTTGGTGGAAGCTGCTGGAGAAGTTCCAGGGACCGAGATGACGATCTTGCGGTCATCAATCAGGTCTTGTATGGCATTCTTCAAAGTATAGCATCGATCAGTGGCATGGCCACGTCCTTGATGGTAGGCATAGTACTCATTTTCTCGGTAGTTCGGTGGCAGAGGATGAGGCGGAGGCCGAGGTGCCATTAGAGTAAGTAACTGCTTCTGCACCAGCGTAGCCATGACTTGACTGAGTGGTTGAGAGAGTGGAGTAAATTTCTTGAACTCTCTGTAGTTTTGCCTATTTTGATATGAGTATTGACCGTTTCCTTTGAACTGCTGCTGTTGTCGAGGTGGTTGAGGCTGAGGATTCGGTTGTGGCTGATACCGCTGAGGCTGATGCTGAACTTGATTCTGCTGATACTGTTGACGTCCCTGTGGGGGAGCATGTTGATTTCCTTGAGCAGTGGTGTTGATGTTGTTTACCTCTGTTGGGCGGGGAGGAGAACCACTGCAGTTTCCATTCCCGTGCCCGATAGGTCTTCCTTCCACTCTGTTCCTTTTGATTGGAGTGGCTTGATGAGGCCATGGGGAGATTGTCCCGGCACGGATTCTTGCTTCGACTTGCTCTCCAGCACGGATCAATTGTGAGAAATTCGCATATGGATGCGAGATGAGATACCCGGATATGCCTGGATATGTTGAATGAACAATCATGGAGATTTGTTCTTCGTCGTCGATAGGCGTTCGCATTCGAGCTGCCATAGCTCGCCAACGTCCCACATAAGCTGATAGTGTCTCATCACTCTTTTGCCTGAGAGCTGCGAGGTCAGCTCTTCTGGGTGCCATGTTGAGGTTGTACGCGAATCTGTCGATGAAAGCCTGGGAAAGCTGTTCCCATGTCCTGATGCGGTGGCAGTCCAATGAAGTGTACCAATCTAGGGCATCGCCCTTCAGAGATTTTTGGAACAAGCGAATGAGGGCCCCTTCATTTCCTGAGATTGCACTCAGCTCTCCACAGAAGGCCTTGAGATGTGCTGTGGGACAACCGCTGCCATCGTATCTTTTGAATTTTGGAACCTCAAAGTTTTGAGGTACTTGAGCGTCTGGGAAAGGACACAAGTCTCTGAACTTGGTCGAAGGTAGATCGATTCCTTGTTGTCGCTGAAGCTGATTTTGCAAGATCTGGAACTGCTCCCGCAACTCGTCCAATCCTGAGTGATCTGTTCGAGCGACTGGTGCCTCCTGGAGTAAGGCACGTTCTTCTTCGGCATAGTGGTCGATGTCTTCGACCCTATGGGCTTGCTGAAAAGAAACCGCGGGTTGCTGAAATTGATTTGATGACTGAACTGGATTCTGATGAACTGGTGCTTGAAAGGATTGTGACTGAACTGGAGATTGTGCTGAAGGTTGAACTGGAACTTGCTGGAAATTAACTGGAAATTGCTGAACTGAAGATTGCTGGAAATTAACTGAATTTTGCTGAATTGAAGGTTGCTGGAAATTAACTGGAATCCCATCGGCGGGGATGTGCTAGAATTGAAAAGTGCTCCTGTTTACAGGAGGCTGAGATGCTGGGAAGTGACCCCCTTGTTGGGTATTCGCCACTGTCCGCTGATTGATGTGGGCTTGACACTGACCCCCATTTGTTAGTGCACTTTTCCGTGGCATACTAGTGCACCTTGTTTGTCAATCACTTACAGCAGTGAGTCTAGAGTCGGTTGAGCCCAAAGAAGATGAAGACCGAAGACTCAAGACGTCCAGCCACATCAAGGAAGAAGATTCAGGTATATGAGATGCCTTGGTGCCTTAACCTCGACCAAAACCCATCCCCTGTGTACTCTTGATGACCTTGACCATATTTAGAACCATTTTGTCATCATAGTGTGGCCCTAGGTGTCCCAAAAGAACACCCACACCTTGGCCAATATGGTTGTGCTGAAGAATGCATGGGATTGCAAAGTGTAGGGCTGAACCCAGGCCTGTCCGACCGGTCTAGACCGGTCGGCCAGACCAAACAGCAAGGGCTGTGTGTGCAGACTAGTGGACCGACCGGTCATGACCGGTCGGCCCTCGCAAATGAAGAAGATCAGCAAGCACTGCCGATCGGTCATGACCGGTCGGCCTGGGAAATCTTCAGCCATCCAGCAAAGAGGTCCGACCGGTCATGACCGGTCGGCCTGATGCATTAGGCCTGTCCAGCAAGGGGGTCCGACCGGTCATGACCGGTCGGCCAGTATGTTTGGCCTGTTCATTCAGCAAAGGGGTCCGACCGGTCATGACCGGTCGGGGCAGGCCGTTTTATGGCCGTTTTATGACCGTTGGAGCCTCTTTTCTATAAATATGGAGCTCCATTCTTGGGTCAAGTGAGAGAAGTTTTTGAGAGCCCATTCCACACTTATCTTGTACATCATTTGGGGCCTCAAAGAGGAGGTTTTCAAGTCATATCCCTTGTGTTTCAAACACAAGTATGGGCATTCAAATGCTATCAAGAGATGACTTGATTCCTCTCTCAAATCTAGAGGTGTGACACTTTTCCACATAGGTATATCCTTTGTCCAAGACCTCTAGAAGACTCTCTAGGTGAATCTCCTAGTTGGAACAACCTACACATCCCATGTATGAGATTCACCCATCCTCCTAGCACCTTGGGCATTTCAAGGCATCGCATGCAAGGTGTTTGATCGAATGTGGCTGAGGCATTGGCGACGCAACGGCGACACGATCTAGGGAGCAAAGGGAAGCTGATTGAAGCACGGGAGAGCGGAGATCAAGCAACCCAATCCGGCGCTAAACAAGGGGCTCATTCGACAAGTAAGTTGTCTTATTTGAGAGTCCATTTTAGAGTTTGTTTGTCAACTCGCCTTAGGGACGTTAGCCGTTCCTTGGCCCGTTAGCCGGGCCTAAACTAAGTCTCCAAGGGGGAGCCTCCGACACGGGAGTAAACGTGCGATAAGGTTGAGAGTTAGCCTTTGTCTAAAACTCCGGATACGGTTGAGAGGTGAACCGATAAAACCTCCGTGTAAAGGTTGAGAGGTGAACCTCATTTAAAACCTCCAATAGTGAATGCCGGTGTGCTCAAAGGGGTTGAGTACTTGAACCGGGAGTGGAGTAGACACGTAGTCGAACCACTATACATCCTTGTGTTTGTGATTGTTATTGAGCACATTGATATCTTTGCATTGTTAGTTTAATTACTTAATTATGAATGATTGATATGAATGCATGCTAGGCACTTTTTAGGCATCCTTGCACAAGATGTACCTTCACTACTTGTGTAGACTTGAGCTCATTGATCCAATCTCATAAGTCTACACAAGGTGCATAGGTTAGTAGCTTAATTAGTTGAATCATTTCCTTCCTATGCATGCTTAGACTAGGGTTGGTTATTGCTTAACTCTTGCTAGTCTTGTGATTGGACCCACCAAGGCTTGGAAGCCAAGGTGTTCTTGCTTACCTAGCTTAAACTTGTTGAATTGCATAAGTAGGCGAAAAGAATTTTAAAAAGGTCCTATTCACCCCCCCCCCTCTAGGTCCATAGACATATCTCCGAGTATCTCTACAAGCGGTAAAACCGCACTTTCACCATTGTGGGCATTCGCCAGTGCTGTCCCTGTTGCTGGAAATTGAATTGAAATCCCATCGGCGGGGATGTGCTGGAATTGAAAAGGTGTCCCATCGGCGGGGACATGCTGAGATCTACTGAGACTGTTGTTTGCAAGATTGACTGGAAGCTGACTGGAAGTCCCTGCGACGGGAATGTCTGAGATGGCTCTGTCGTCGCAGGAAGGTATTGAGGAAGATGCCCCGTAACGAAGGGCTGAGACGGCTGCTGTCGGTAGTCTTGGGCAGACTCCGATGGTTGCGCTTGATTCGAACTGGAGGCCAGAAGGACCCGGCATGGCTACTGAGATTGCTGAACTGGGCCAACCTGATTGTTGGCTGTTGCGGTGGCTTGTGCTTGCATGAATTGCAAGAGCATTTCTTGCATTGCTCTCACTCCTTGTGCCAATTCCTGTATGATTGGTGTATTATCAATGGGCTGTTGCGCTAGAAGTTGCGCTTCGGTCGTCTCGAGATCGGGAAGGAGATGAGTTTCTTCTTCGTGGTCGGACATGGCTTGCTGAGCCCGAGTGCGGATTATGCTGCGAAAGGGAAGTTGTCTCCGCATACGTTGAGCCCGAGGAGGCACAATGGTGAAGACTGTACTCTACTCTTTTTGGGTTTTGGGATTTTCTATTTTTTTCTGGTTTTGGGATTTTTTTTTTTTGTTTGGGTTTGGGTAGAATGCTATGCAGATGAGATTGTATGAGGATTAGTGACTTTCAAGTACGGGAAGGATTCTGTTTTTCAAGTCGGATCACGACTAGTGGGACTAGCTCATCCCCAGCAAAGTCGTCATTCTGTGGACCCTCGCCGTTTCCGCGCTCCCACACGATGTTCTCGTCCCTTCCCCTTTCGGGAAAAGAAGGAGAGGAGGATGTGTGAGTGCGAAATCGCCGTTTGTGCCACTGGCTTGCCTCGTTCTCGAGGGCTTTGTTTAGTTGTCGTGTTAAGCTGGATGTGTTTAAATGAGTTTGTATAAGACCAGAGTCGCCACTAGCCAATTACTTCGAATCTACAGTCGACTAGACCCCGTAGAAACGTTAGAGAAGGGGATCCGAAGATTCCTTCCTCTAAAATGACTCCTTTTGATCTGCAGCCAAAGATTCAAGGTAAGGGATCATGGTTACAGGGTGGGAAGAGGTTAAGCACCCCACACACTGCCCGTACCGAAGTACGGTCTCTACTTCACAGAATCGATCGAATACTTGAAAGTCTAGTTTAATCCTCGTATATTCTCATGGATGACATGATGCATGAATGCGGGTCTGAACAGTAAGAGTTTCTGATGGGCAGGTTCCAACAACGGGCAAGCCCAGAGCGTACGCTCGAACTGACAGGTGCTTAATGTAAGACGTATGTAGTGTGCTTGAATGATCAAGGTGTTTTATGGTGACGCATGAATGCAGGTCTGAACAGTAAGAGTTTCGGATGGGCAGGTTCCAACAACGGGTGCCCAGAGCATACCCTCGAACTGACAGGTGCTTAATTTAAGACATATGCAGTGTGCTTGAAGAATCAAGGTGCTTGCAGTGAAGTAGGGGGGTTGGAAGAAAAGTAAATGTTGCACTTATGCTAGATGCAAATGAGATGATGCTGGAAAAGAGTAGTTGGGTGGACGGAGGTGTCGCAAGGATTGGCTTCGAGTGGCTGGATCAAGACTTGGATGGCTTGGGAGGCTTGGACCAGTGGTCAGGCTGGGCTAGACCAGGGCTAGGCTCTCCTCACTCGGGTTCTCCTTGGTGGGAAAATGGGCTAAGGGGTGAAGGAGGACTCGGACCGCACCCGGACTGGCTGGACTTGAAGGGATGCTGAAATGAGAAGGGGAGGGGGGTATTTATAGCAGCGAGCAGTGGCAGAGCTCATAATTTATTTTGGGCGGCCTGCTATGGGCCGCCCGTACGGCCGTTCCTCGATTTCCAGCGAGGTACGGTCGCACCCTCGGGGCTGCTGTTTGACTCGCTGGGTCGACTCAGTGAGTTGACTCAGCGGGTCGACTCGGTGATTTGACTTGACGGGTTGACTCGATAGGTTGACTCAGTGGGTTGACTCAGCGGGTTAACTCAGCGGGTTGACTCAATGGGTTGACTCAGTGAGTTTGACTTTTTTTTGGGATTTTTTTATTAGCTTTCCTTATGGGGGGTTTTTCAGGCTGATATTTAGGACTGGGTTAACTGGGTTTAGGCTTGAACTGGGCTATGGAATGGGGCTTACAAGGGTGAGTTTGGCTGAGTTTGGACTTGGGATTTTGGGGTATGGTCCTCCATTCATCCAGCTATCTCTACCAACAGTGTAGCCGAAGGTGGGGTGTCTACAGCAGGTGCGTAAGTTTTACGCAAATTCTTGAATGTTCTGCGATGATGAGGCTTGAAGGTTATAAAATGACTCCTCTGCTTCAATCTAAAAGCATCATAGAAGGCTTGGGAAGTCGTGGGAGGTGAAAGAGATCGTTGTGGAGCGTCTACAACTCCAAATCGGGTTTTTCTATGTTTTTCATTAGTTTTCTTTTGAGTTTTAGTTTAACCTATTAATAGTTGGTTAAACCTCTTAGTTAGGGTTAAGAGGTGAAGCTTTTAGTTGTTTACAATACTTAATTCGAATTAGTTCAAGTACTTTTTAGTATAATGAAGAATACTTTTAGTTCTACTTTGAAATAAAGTTAGTATTTTTAGTTAATCTTCTATCTCTTGTGATTTCTCTTACATGGGATGTTCTGATTATTGAGATTGCTTAACGGTGTTGATTGATAGGATTTTGGGTTGTAGAAATCCTAGATTCATCATGATATGGTAGATGCTAGGGGATCTTACAAACTAAGTTTCCTAAGAGTTTATCTAGAACTAAACTAGAAAGGGTTCTTATCTTTTAATTGGATCTGATATGGGTGTTTATGTATTGATTTTGGTTCAATAGAACTTCAATTCATGCTTCTAAATCAAGTCTAGTGACAAGGCTTGAGGAAAAATCATAAATGTAATCTTAATTGTTTTGTGAAGGATTGGGTTGTGTGGTTGAATGCACCCAATGCCTTAGTTGTTTATGAGAGAACCATATTAGTGGATGGTCCATTTATGTTATATGCCTTATAATGATTTGATTGCTCTACATTCCGATTAGATGGGGATAGAACTCCGATTCCAATTGAGTGATTGACTTGAACGATTTGAATTGGCATTGCGAATGATTATTAGTGGATCCTTGGCGCTCTAATGCTTATTTCCTTGATTTAAGTCTAAAGTAGATATTTTTATGATATCAATTTCTATCCATCATTACAAATTCGAATTTAGTTCATCCTAGTTACGTAATTTAGAATTGTTACGACAATTCTTGTGGATCGACCTCAGTTTTATCGAGAATTATTACTATATCGTAGCCTTGCACTTGAGGCGAGTGAACACCGGTCAGACTGGTTGGACAGACCAGTCGACTGGTCGGACGACCGGTGAAATTACCCAGGGACACTTGATTTTTCGCTATCCCATTTAGGCTAACTGCCAACTAGTCTGGCAATCGGTCAGACGACCGGTCTAAGCATGATTTCATGGTGTTTTTCAGTTGTGTTTTACAGCAGTTCATGTAACCTCTTGGCCAACTTTTTGGTGATCTTTTGGGACACCTAAGGCCAATCTAAGATGACTAAGGTATGCCTATTGGTCATGGTTATCTAGAGGTTTGGGGTTTTGGTTTAGTTCAAGGTTAAGGCTTCACCAAGGCATCTCTTTTACTTGTTTCTTCTTCCTTGATGTAGCAGGTTTGCTTGGGTCTTCGATCTTCATCTTCTTTAAGCACAACCAACACTAGCTGATCTAAGTAATTGACAAATAAGGTGCACTAGTATGCCATAGAAAAGTGCACTTACATGTTAGTCACATCTTCATAGGTCATGAAGGTAGATTTGTCGTAGCATATATGGTCTGTGGTAGTTGTACCACACCACTAACCGGCAACTTTTCTTGGACCATGTTCACTTAGGTGATCATTATTATAATGTCATCCTCTACTGTATTACCCTCTTTGGATTTCTTGAGGTCTGTGTATACTCAAGCGAAATGCCTGGTCTTAGCTTAGACAAAACATGGGCCCTTTGGGTTTATCGTTCTTTTTCTTTTGGGGATTTTTAAAATCCCACATTATTCTTGTTGGGTTATAAGGATTTGTCCTTCTTGGAGCTATTGTTCTAGGAAAGCCCGTTTACTACATTTACCCTTGATGAGGAGGTCTTATTTGTCTCGATTTTCTTGTCTCAACTATAAGATTCTTCATTTATTCTCATGTTTATGAATTTGTTCCAGTATGTAATCCTCGGTCATATGCAATAATTTCTTCCTATGATCTTTTCATATCAGAGGTAGTTTAATAATAATAACCTCAACTTAATAGATCCAGGAATATCTATCTTTAAGGCCTTTATTTTGTTTACTATCAACTGCAACTCTTGTATTTGAGGTAGCAGTGGTTAATTTTCTACTATAGTGAGCTAGAAGTACCTGGCTTTTTAAGAATTTTCACGTTCCTTCTTCAGCCTTGTCTTAAATTCCAGTGTGTTTCAGGTATCTTTGGGTGACGTCGTAGCTTTAAGTAGTGGCTTCAAATTAGGATCTTAGATGTAGTAAATCCTTAACGTCGTCGTAAGAAACTTCAAGTCTGAAGTTGGTGTCGTCGAACCAGTTGAGATAGGATCTTGATTCATCAGCTTGATTGATACAATGCTTTGATATCCAACAAACAACTCTTTACGATTGTTGGAAATATTCATAATAAAATAATTTGGACACCGAAAAAAAATAAAGAAAATATTTAATAGAAATAAGGCTGAAGCACGTATCTAATACGCTGTCCTTAAAGAGTTTTTTGTTCCCTCATGTCTAAGATCGCTGACAGGCTACATGGAAAATCTCTTCCAAGATACAACAAGCCTGTTGAGTTTTGCGTGCAGTAATCACGAAGAAATCCCTATAGGAACTCGTTCAACATAGTCCATCTGACAGATTCTTGATTATAATCATGACCTTAGAAAAATAGAAAAGAGTTCTCCACCAAGTTTATAAACTCATTGAGTCAGAATTTTGATTTAACTCACTGAGTTGGAAGCCAAGGTAACTCACCAAGTCATAGGCTGATTTGATTAACTGAGTCGTGAGCGGAGTAGTTTGGCCGTGCCTTTTCACAGGGAGGCTTAGGAAAGTCCTCGGGCCTTGTTTCTGCAGAGATGCAGCCTTCCAGAATTAGGAATTCCGTGTGGGACTCTGGTCGCCTTGGCAACAACTGAGACACGTGTGGAGCTAAGGGAGTCCTGCCGGAAGATCTTGGCCGATAGTTACAGTTATCCGCTCAACCTGATGGGTTAACAGAACGGGGCTTACGATCTCGTGGCTAATAAATTATTTTATTATGAATATTTCCAACAACTATTTGGTATGGTTTACTTGAGCGTTGGGTTGGATCTGCCTCAATCTTGATCTCATGCTTTAAAATGATGTTAGAAAAGGGATGGATGGCGCTGGATATAAAGATATATCATGGTGTGCACCTCCACATATCAGCGTCCATGCGGATGAAAAAATACACCCTTGTCATGTCAGCAAATCGATGGGTGCCAAACAGGGTATAAAATGCACTTGGTAAAATTGATGGGGCTGCGGGATTAAAACACATGCATCATGGCGGGCCCACAGCGCACGTAACCACCGAATCCGAGTGTTGTGCAGGACGCCAGAAGGTGAAACACGAAAAGTATCCTAATATCTATCTTTCCAGTGCGGGAGCGAGCGCGGTTTGAGTGGATCCCTAACTGTGCGGCTCTGTGATGTATATGCCTTACATCCGCACCGTCCATCCATTTTGACAGATCCTTTTAGGATATGAACCGAAACTTGAACAGATCCAAATCTTAGTGGACCATATCACAGGAAACAGTCGTGTTAAATCCCCACCATTAAAAACTTCATTGGGCCACCGGATGTTTATCTGCCATCCAACCTGTTCATAAGGTCACAAATACCTGCATGAAGAGACCACACAAATATCAGATTGATTCAAAACTTTTGTGGCCCACGAGAAGTTTTTATTGATCGATTACCTCTTTTTCCTGTATTATGGTCCACCTGAGAATTGGATTGCCTCATTTTTTGCCCTAAATGAGTTTTCAAAACGGATGGATGAGGTGGATACAAGGCATATACATTAAAGTGAGCCCCACAGTAATGGATCCACAGGTCGATCCGGGGATCTCGCAGGGCCTAACTGTAGTGCGGAGTGATTTCGCTACCTATTTCGGTGTCTCACGTGCGAGTCATGATCACGAGTTGCATGAAATATAAGCAAAAGGGGGGCCCAGGATCCCACGAAGGTTTCAGGGCATCTCATGCTCACCTTTCTGTGGAGTGACCCACTTGAGCTTCGAATCACCTTGAATTTACGGGCCATGTTTTAACAGGAGCTGCCACAAATGATGGACGGAGTAGATGTCAGAACCACATGAGGGTGGGCCCCACCGAGGCTTTTATTCGGCAGGCATTAAGAAATCAATTACCGCAAAAGTAACCATCGGGGTGGTCGCAGACCGAAATGAAATCTCTAACCGGCTGAGAACCGATCCGTTGACAGTCTCGACAACGCACGCTCTGACACACCTTCGGCAACCGCATCACAGACCATGCATGCGTTCGCCCGGCCCATGCAGACCGACCCACGTGGCCCTGTGTTCCTCGATATCCGCCACGTGTACGGCAGGGAATCGGGGTGTCTATCCCCCGCTTCTCCATCCATCCCGTCGCGGGGCGGGGCGCGGTGCAATAATGAAGCGTGGCGTCTGGGGCCTGGTCATCAATAGAGATTCCTCTCCAGTCGAGTCGCAGTCTTGGGACAGATAGTGCCGTTACTGATGTGCCGTCATCATTGCTCTGTGTCCGTCCCTTTTAAGTTACGTCTCCTGCTTTCAGGACTCGGTGCGACGCATCCGAGTCGACTTGGACTTGGTCGAATCTAACACATTTCGCTGCTCGAATGACTCGAAGTCGTCTGAGTTTCCGCACAGTCTACGTCTAGGGGGTACAACTTGTATTGGGTTACTTGGGTTAGACGTGTTGTGTTTAGGCTCGACTTGGGTTAAAAATCCACAGCTTAACCCTTTAGGCCTTTACCCGGTGTGGGTTGCGTTCAGACTTAGGTCAACTCGATCGAGCCCCGACTGGAGGCCTAATGTTAGTATAATCAAATACGACGCCATACCTGTTGTTGAGCGCATTTTCCATTTTCGTATGTGATTAAGAAGTGCAGGTGAGCCTTACTCGACTCAATGTTTGATTGAACACAGGCACCTCCGTACTAAGACAACTGCGTAAGGTCGATTCGAAAATCCAGTTGTCTCTGAACCACTGGTTGAAAAACATTGATAAGGCGATTTGCGAAAGAATAGGGGTTAATCATTTTTGGGTAATAATTTTGATCCCTGGTCCAGAGGAATGCTCTGTCCATGATCCGTCAAATATTAATCATGACAGGATGAGCTAAACAGCATGGATCCCCAGCTCCTTTGTTGGGATATGATAATCAAACCTCATGAGGTGATCAACCAAGAAATTTGCCAAGGCTTTTTCTTTGACAGCTTTTTCTGAAACATACCTGAACAAGAAATCCGACTAGGCCATAATCCACTTGCTGACCCTCCCTTGTAAAATCGTTCTTGTAAGCATGCATGTACTTGATTAAGTTAGTTGATGAGATGACATGAATCATCCTTGTCATCAAGTAGTGGCGAAGCTTAGTAGCGGTGAAAAACAATGATAGGCATAATTTCTCGATAATTGAGTATCATCGCTCAGCGTCACGCAGTGTGTGAGACAGTATATTGCTTGCTGTTTTCTGTCATCATTTTCTTGTGCAAGCAATGCCCCACCTGACTCGTCAGTGGCTGAGATATATAACTTGAATGGTCGATCTTTTCTTTGAGGAATTAACACGGGAGATTTCATAAGACATCTCTTCAGTTGGTCGATGGCAGCCTGATGCTCTAGTTTACAGATGAACTCTTGACGGGTGGCCTTCAACTTGATCATTGGTGAAAAGGGGCTGATCTTTCCCGCTGAGTTCGAGATGAATTAGGCAAGAAATTTATTTGGTTGATGAACCTTTGTAACTCCTTGTTCTTGGGAGGGGAAGCTTCCAAGATTACCCACACCTTGTTGTGATTGACCTTAATACCTCATTGATAAACCCAAATAATTTTTTTTTAGAAACTTTAAATGCACATTTTAAGGTGTTCATCTTCTTAGGTCGGTGAAGTGGTCTCTAAGATCAAATAATTTTATCACAACATCATCAATGTATACTTCCATAAACTTGTCGATTATGTCATGGAAGAGGATATTCATCACCCTACCCTCATCACCCTTTGGTAGGTTGCGCTTGCATTCTGGAGCCCAAAAGGCATCATGACCCAATAGTAGGTCTTAATTAAGGCCAGTGTACGTGGTATCATGGATCAGACCCACACACATCGATCAAAATCTTTGATCTTAACCACCTGAAATCCTAATCAAGCCAGTTCGATGCCATGTGGCAGGTTAGATCTGATCATCTCAGATCATAATCTGATCTTGACCATCCAAAAGCCTCAATCGAGACCCTTGGACGCCGAATGATGGATCAAATTTATCCAAGCATTACCACAATACTGAACTCTACAAGCACAATATCAAATTAGTGTCATAAAAAAATAGACGACAGGTATGCCTGCTCAACATAAAAAAAAAAAAAAATCAAAACAAAAAAGAACCCACGCGTTCGACACCCCATACACTAATTAGTCCTCCACGCTTCTCAGTGGGTGTCAACGAACACAATATCGAACTTGATGTTGGTTTCCTCCAAGATCATAACAAAAAATAAGATAATCGACCTCCACTCATGGTGTTAGGCCAATCATCTTAGAAAAAAAGATGAGTTGGTGTAGACACCCCACCCCGGGCCGGTAAATTAATTACAGACTAGAGTATTGGAATGGATGGTGATCCATACCTTCAACCCTGATCCTAACCCTAATCCAAACCCTAATCCAATTCCTAATCCAAACTTTGATCCATACCCTTAACCCCAATCCAAAACTTGATATATGTTGAACCTCCAATTTATACATTGCATTGCCCAATACATCACATTATATGCACGGTTTTCATGCTTAAAAGGCCTATCTAATGCATGTTTTGTGATTTCAAGAACATGAGAGTCGAATTCACTCAATTGGAGACTAAAAAGAGCCATTTGAAGCCATTGGATGAAGAAGAAAGAAGGACCAAAGAAAGTAGAAAGAGAGGAGAAGAAAGGAAGAAAGAAGCAAAAGGAGAAAGCAGAAACAGAGGTCAAGACCGGTCGTGCGATCGGTCGTCCATCGCCAGGACCGGTCGTCCGACCGGTCCGATTATGCACAGAAGAAGAATTTTCATAGAAGGTCACAGGACCATTCACGACCGGTTGTGCGACCGGTCGTCCGATGCCCAGACCGGTCGTGCGACCGGTCTTTAAATTAAAAGATTAAATCAGAATTTTGGCAAAACTCTCTGGACTAAAAAGTGACGTTTTGCGATCGGTCGTGCGACCGGTCGTCAGGGAGCTCAGACCGGTCGTGCGACCGGTCGTCTGCGTAATAAAGTTTCTCCGTGAAGCTCCGAGATTTTCTGCGCAGTGCGTAACCTTACGCAATTTCTGGATGTTTCCGACGTAAGGGGCTTTCACACTATAAAAGGACACCTAGGGGCTCTTCCTAGGTCATCATAGAACCCAAAGAAGGTCGTGGGAGAGGATGGAAGTAGTCGTGGAGCGTCAGCAACCCTCCAATTTTCGGTTTTTCTAGTTTTTATGCTTTCTATTATGAGTTTTAGTTATAGTATGACAATGCTCGGCTAGAATCTCTCAGCTAAGGCTGAGAGGTGAAGCTTGTAGCTAATTTCATGTTTGATTCAGTTTAATTCAAGTAATTTCAATTCAAGTTTGGATTTTTATTTATTCTAGTTCCTTAAGTTGGTAGTTTGAGATGTTTTATGAGAGTTCATGTGCTCCGGACATGAATTCCTTGCAATTCTTTGAGATTATCAGATGATGCTTGTTTAGATTCGAATTATAGTAATCCTTGAGCAGGCCATAGTCCATAGGCATGGCTGTTACTCCAAAGGCTATGATTTTGAATTCTACATTGATTGAATGGGACTAGAACTTGGAAGTTCAACTTGAATGGAATTGAATGTGTTTAAATGCTTTATTTTCCAACTAGATGAGAGATAGGACTTCAAATCTAGTTGTGCTCTATACTTGGATTGATTGGATTGACATGGGATTGCTACAAGTGGATCCTTGAATGCCTTAGTACCTTAAATTACTGGTTTTCATTAAGTTACTGCTTTAGTTTAATTGCTCAATTGAATCCTCATATCATTTGCAAACTGAGTTGCTGGAATAGTTTGAAAGTTGTTTCTAATTCCCTGTGGATCGACCTCGGTCTTACCGAGATTATTACTACATCGCAGCCTTACACTTGAGGCGAGCGAACAATATACATGAAGGGGTCAACCTAATGAGCCAACTGGATGAGTCAAACCACCCAGTCGACTCGTCCAGGTAGCCCAATGGGCCAGCCCCTAATCATTTCAAATCCACCAACCAAAGCCCAAAGCCCAGGCCCAATCAAGGCTCACAACTCAGATAGAGAGTATACCACACAGCAACCGGGAAGTCCCCACATCCAGCAGAGACCCCCTCAACAAAACGGGGAGAAGACCACCACCCATTGTAAAACTTCTCCCCAGCTTTGAACAGTTGGCACTGATCCACGTCAGCTCTCGACTTTTCGAGCTTGCTTGGATAGAGAGAATCTAATAACTTCTCTGCCCCTCTTGTAACCTCATATTTACCAACCGAATATAGCTCCAAGCCTAACCCAAGCCTAACTCCCACCCTAGGTGAAAAATCTCACATCAATTCATGCCCCTCAAGTTGCTAATATTTACAAGAAAACTAAGGTTGGGATTGCTATAAATACCCCCCTCATTCTCTCATTTCAATCATCCCAAGAATCCCAGAAAACCAAGGAAAATCCAAGAGAAACCAAGAGCCTCTCCCCCCACCAAAATCCTTTAGTCCCTTAGCCTCTTAGCCACCCTTAATCATCGCTCCACCAAGGAGAGTGAGAGTGAGGAAGTGAGTCTAGCATAGGTCTGGTGCAACCCAACCTCTTGCTTTAGCCTCTTGAGTCAACCCATTCCTATCTAAATTGCTCGAGTCGATCCTTGCGACATTACCGTCCACCCAAGCCTCTAGTATATTATCAATTTCATTCCATTATGCATTAGTGTTGTGCAACACCTACTCCCTTCTCAGCCCCCTTGCTCATTTCATTCATAGGATCTCATTCATCCATAGCATTTCTTAGTCGGCTCAAGTGTATGCTCTAAGGCTTGTCGAGTTATCTTGGATCCTGCCCATAAAAAACTTAGGTTGACTAATCACTCTGCGCGGCATGTTAGTGATTCAGGGTAGGGATGTCAGGCCTAAGACACTGATTGACAAGCGATGGTGTGATAAGACAACATTTAGCACATACGACATTCATAGAAGTGCAAGAATAAGAACTAATCCTTAGAATTATTGTTATCCTGTGAAGTAAAGACCATACATTTGTATGGGTAGAGTGGGTGCCTAACCCCTTCCCTCTCTGTAACCGCGATCCTTACCTCAAATATCAGGCAGTAGATCAATGAGTCATCTTAAGACTAAGGATCTTCAGATCCCAGTTTTTAAGCATTTCTACAGGGTCTAGTTGACTGTAAATTTGAAGTAACTGGTTAGTGGCGACTCCAGTCTTTATACCTCCTTTTCCAAATCATTAACCAGTGTAAGACCCTCGAAAGAGGCAAACCTGTGGAAAACCCTCGACCTTCGTGCTCTCAGTTAATGCACCAAAGGCGCAGATTTCGCTTGTCGTTGTTCACGGAATGACAACTCCGCTAGGGAGTGCACTTGTCACACTAGTCTAACCCGACTTGAAAAATAGGATTTCACTGATTATGAGGATTAATCATTCTTGCGCACTTTAGCATCAGCATTCATCTCATTCATTAAGTAAAAAACCCCTAAAAATCCAAAAAATCTAGAACCATTGCACATTCCGCACACAATCCCAAGTAGCAAACAACCAAGTTGGCTTCATCTAACAACATCAACTAGAGCAACAACCATCTCTCCTTCGAGCACTCAGCTCAGTTCAACTGCAATCATTGGAGTCGGTACAGGACTGCCAACACCACTCAGCTCAACCCTCCAACTCAGGGCATTTTTTTCCAATATCCTCCTGTGAACGGGAGTCAATTCCCTCATTCCACAAACATAACTCCCAATCAATTCCAACATCCTATCTCCAATGGAAATTCTAGCCAATATCAACATCCTCTAACCAATGTCACTTCGCAGTCCCATCTCCTAGTTCCAATCCAACAAAGTCCTTATAACGGGAGTAATCACTGGGTCCAACCTCCTCCAAGAAGGAATCATAGGGGGATCAACGAGATTAATTATTATGAGAGTGGGGCAGCTCAGGTTCAGCAAGGGGCAAAACTCCTTTTTCGATCCCTCTGAAATTGAACAAATTTAAGAGCAATTGAAAGAGGTGAGAGAAAACTACAAAAGCAACGTGGGGTGGATCTCTTATCTACTAAGTTCAAGGATCTTTGTCCCTTTCCCGATGCGATGGTACCTCAAGGCTTTGAGATACCAAAATTTAAAAGATATGACGAGACGATGTCTTGTAGACCACCTCAAAGCTTTTTGTTGGAGAGCTAGATGCTATGGCAGGCAATGACGGAGTGCTGATTCACTTATTTCAGAAGTCTTTGAAAGGTGACGCATTAGATTGGTACATATTACTGGACTACCATCAAATCAAAACTTGGGACAACTTTTTCAAGCATTCATCGATCGTTTCTTGTATAATCTCAATGTAGCACCTAAAAGGGCGAATCTTGCCGCCTTAAGGTAGAGAAATGATGAGTCATTATCAGCTTACGTTGGACAGTGGCGGCCATGGTCGCAAGAATGAAGACACTCATTGATGACGAGGAGAAAATCTTCATGATCATCTACTCGGCAAACCCGAGTATCTCTGGATACCTTGTCTCGTATCCGTACACCAACTTTACCCAACTCATTCGTGCCAGGGAATAAGTCGAAGCCAAAATAAGGGTTGTGATGATCTCCCCTTGGTGGCTGTTGAACCTCCAATTTATACATTGCATTGCCCATTACACTACATATTTTGCATGATTTTCATGGTTTAAAGGCCCACCTAACATGTGTTTTGTGATTGTAGAGATAAGAGGGGATTTCATCAAATTGGAGTCAAAAGATTATATTTGAAGACATTGGATGAAGTCCTAAGATG
The DNA here is from genome assembly GCA_003013855.2 of Liriodendron chinense. Lineage (NCBI taxonomy): Eukaryota > Viridiplantae > Streptophyta > Magnoliopsida > Magnoliales > Magnoliaceae > Liriodendron > Liriodendron chinense. The sequence goes on along the minus strand of PVNU02000289.1, from coordinate 116,953 downwards.
GACCAAGGAAAGAAGAAGAAAGAGAGAGAAAAAGAGAATGAAGAAAAGAAGAAAAAGATGAAGAAATACAAGGCTGACCGGTCGTCTGACCGGTCAGCCACATCACAGGAACAAGTAGAAGAGAGGCCGACCGGTCCTGACCGGTCGGCCATGCACACTGGATCAAGGCAATAGGTCAGCCCGACCGGTCATGACCGGTCGGGCATGCACGCTGGATGAGTGGGAGGTCAGTCCGACCGATCTTGACCGGTCGGCTGCACCCACTGGATGTTTCAAAAAAAAGCTGGTCCGACCGGTCACGACCGGTCGGCTCTGCGTAATAGGAAAGTCCTTTCTAATTCGGGACTCCGAAAATTGCTGCGCAATGCGTAGGATTTCGCAGAATTCGATGCAAGGGAGGATTGTTGCTATAAAAGGCCACCTAGGGGCTCTCCCTAAGGTATCAGAGAAGAGAAGGAACGTGAGTTTGGAGGCTGAAGGCGACTGTGGAGCGTCTGCAACATCTATCTTCGGGTTTTTCTAGTTTTATGCTTTATTTTTGAGTTTTTAGTTATAGCATGACTATGCTCGGCTAAAACCTCTCAGCTAAGGCTGAGAGGTGAAGCTTGTAGCCAGTTCTATGTTAATTTCAGTTTGATTCAAGTATTTTTTAATTCAAAGTTGGATTTTTCTTATGTTTCAGTCCAATAGGTGGTAGTTTGAGATGTCTTATCTGAGTTTATGTGCTCCGGACATGAATTCCTTTTAATTCTCTGAGATTATCACAGGTTGCTTATTTAGATTCAAATTATAGTAATCCTTGAGCAGGCCATAGTCCATAGGCATGGCTGTTACTCCGCAGGCTATGAATTTGAATTCTACATTGATTGAATGGACTTGAACTTGGAAGTTCAGCTTGAATTGGATGAATGTGTGTGAATGCTTTACTTTCCAACTAGATGAGAGATAGGACTTCAAATCTAGTTGTGTTCTCTATTTGGATTGACTGAATTGACATAGGATTGCTACAAGTGGATCCTTGAAAGCCTTAGTACATTAAATCTCTGATTTTTCATTAAGTTACTGTTTTAATTAAACATCCCATTGAATCTGAATTTACTCTATTAAACTGAGTTGCTGGAGTAATTAGGAAGCTGTTACTCTTTCCCTGTGGATCGACCTCGGTCTTACCGAGATTTATTACTACATCGCAGCCTTACACTTGAGGCGAGCGAACAAGTTTTTGGCGCCGCTGCCGGGGAGAGTAGATAATAGTTTTCAAATAGTTTCAGTGGCTGTAGAAGTAGAAGTAGATAGGTTTTTCTGATTTTTCTTAGAACTAACATAGTTTTCTGTTTTGTAGGAATTCTTCTTTCAGTTAAAGCGCATCAGGTGATACCTTTCTAACATAGCTTTTTCAGAATTTTTAGTTCAGATTTTAGTTTTCTAGAATAGGATTAGTTTCAGTTTCTGGTTGAGTGGTTTATGTCCCGTTGGGAACGTAATCATTCAAATCGTCTTCAATCTGAAGGTGGTTTAGTTGGACCATTGTCAGTCCATAGACAAGTCCGGAATTATCAAGAGCATCGTGAAAGTTTGGGGAGTATGGATCAAACACCCTTAAGGAATCCTCCCCCCCCCCCCCCCTACTCCAACCACAAACGCAAATCAGGAAGGAGTAGGAGAGAATGAGGTACATAATGTTCCTCCAATGAGATCACTACGGGATTACCTACAACCTGCTCGTACAATTACACCTTCCTGCATAGTTCTACTAGCTAACGGTGGGACCCTTGACATAAAACCAGGAGTAATCCAACTTTTACCTAAATTCCATGGGCTAGACTCTGACCGCCCATACTTACACTTGCAAGAATTCGAAGAAGTGTTGGCCACCTTGCATTATCCCAATGTTTCTGGGGATACAATCAGACTTAAACTTTTTCCCTTCACCTTGAAAGAAAAGAGCCAAAGATTGGCTTCACTCTCTTAGACCATATTCGATTGGGTCATGGGTTAAGATGAACCGGGAATTCTTGAAAAAGTTCTTCCCAACTCATAAAACAAACACTCTTCGAAGGGCCATAATGAATTTCTCAGCTAAAGAGGGTGAATCATTCTTTCAATGTTGGGAAAGATTTAAGGAACTCCTGCTTGCTTGCCCACATCATGGCTATGAGAGTTGGCGAATTATAAATTTTTTCAATGATGGATTAAGTTCTAATATGCGTCAATTTGTGGAAATGATGTGCAATGGCGAGTTTATGAGTAAAAATCCAGATGATGCTTGGAGTTACTTGGACATGTTGGCTGAAAACGCCCAATCTTGGGACACCTCGGATAAACCCAAGAACCCCAAGCCTACTCAAGAGAAAGGAGGGATATATGTCCTTAAAGAGGAAGACGACGTAAATGCAAGGATAGCCAACCTCACAAGGAAGGTTGAGGCCATGGAACTTAGCAAAAATGGAGTTTCCAAGTCCAAGGAAGCTGTTGAAACCACATGTGGGATTTGTCTCACCGACTTACACTCTACGCAAGATTGTCCCACAATTCCTGCATTTAAGGAAGTGCTGCAAGAGACAGCCAATGCCACATATGGTTATCAACGGCCCTTCAATGGACCAGTAGTTAATACGTACAATGAGAGTTGGAAGAACCACCCGAATTTCAGTTGGAAGAATGCCCCAACGGGCAATCCTACCAACTCCCAAAGAGGGCCACCCATGCAAAATATGGCCCCACCTCAATTCTCATTAGAGGATACCTTGAGAGCATTTATGCAAGGGTAAGTGCAAATAAATGAATCAAATCAGCAAATGTTCCAAGAGCTGAAAGTCTCGGTTGATGAGATTAAGGGACGCTTGAATGCTAGGGAAGGGATCTTTCCGGCCCAACCTCAGCCCAATCCAAAGCAAGTACATGAAGTGAGCATCCCTAATCCTTCCAACCAAAACATGGAGCAAGCTAAATCCATTACCACCCTTAGAAGTGGTAAACAAATTGACAAAACTATTCCGGTGAAGGCCGATGAGCCTAATGATCCGGTAAATTCTGAGGATGAAAATGGATCTAACTTAGCCCCACAACAACCGGAACGCATTTACAAGCCCATAGCACCATTCCCTTCAAGATTGGTTGCCCCAAAATCTCTCCCAAATTCTCAAGATATTCTAGAGATTTTCAGACAAGTCAAGATCAACATCCCTTTGCTTGATGCCATCAAACAAATTCCCTCTTATGCCAAGTTTCTAAAAGATCTATGCACGACAAAACGCAAATATAATGTGCAGCAAAAGGCCTTCTTAACTAAGCAAGTTAGTGCCATCCTCACTCAAAAGACCCCCCCCAAAATTCAAAGATCCCGGTAGTCCCACCGTCTCATGTATCATTGGAGACTACCGGATTGAACGTGCCTTGTTAGACTTGGGGGCGAGTGTGAACTTGATCCCATACTCGGTATATGAGCAATTGGGTCTTGGTGAATTAAAACCCACCAAAACCACGTTGCAACTCGCTGATAGATCTATCCGTGTATCGAGGGGGATAGTTGAGGATGTTCTAGTCCAAGTTGACAAATTCTACTATCCAGTAGATTTTATCGTCTTGGACACACAACCGGTTTTGGATGCTAGCACCCAAATACCGGTAATACTAGGCCGCCCATTCCTTGCCACATCAAACGCAATCATCAATTGCCGGAATGGGGTGATACAATTATCTTTTGGAAACATGACACTAGAAGTGAATGTATTTCACTTGGGCAAAAGACATAGGGATGTCGATGATGATGAGTTCTTCGATGTAAACATGCTTGAAACCTTTGAAGAAGAAGAACTCCTCCAACTTGAACCACTAGAAATTTTGGAGACATGCTTAGCACACTTCATGGATTCTAAAGACCCCATCATCAGTGAGATTGTGCATGCATTAAATATAGAAAGACCGGTAGTTGATACTAGCCGGTGGAGGCCCCATTTTGAAAAATTGCCACCAACCACATCAAGGCCTCTACCGTCTAGCATCAAACCACCGAAGCTTGACCTCAAACCATTGCCATCCGAGTTTAAATATGTATATTTGGGTCAAGAGAAAACTTTCCCAGTTGTCATTGCCGCCCACCTAGAAAAAGACCAAGAGCTCAAGTTGATTGAGTTACTCAAAAAACACCGGGAAGCCACAGGTTGGACAATAGCGGATCTCAAAGGGATAGATCCTTCGGTTTGCACTCACCGTATACACCTTGAAGAAAACGCAAAAACGACTAGACAACCTCAAAGACGGTTAAATCCAAACATGATGGAGGTTATCAAAGCCGAGGTGTTAAAGCTATTGGATGTGGGTATCATCTACCCCATCTCAGATAGCCAATGGGTGAGTCCTACCCAAGTTGTCCCCAAGAAATCCGGTATTACCATCATTGAAAACGCCAACAGCGAGCTTATACCGACTAGGGTGACCACCGGTTGGCGTATGTGCATTGATTATAGGAAGCTCAATACGGTCACTAGGAAAGACCACTTCCCTCTCCCATTTATGGACCAAATTTTGGAGAGGTTGGCAGGCCATCCCTACTATTGCTTCCTAGACGGCTATTCCGGATACAACCAAATTGAGATAGCTCCGGAAGACCAAGAGAAAACCACATTTACATGCCCGTTTGGTACCTTCGCCTACCGAAGGATGCCATTCGGGTTATGCAATGCACCCGCTACATTTCAACGATGCATGTTGAGTATTTTCTCGGACATGGTGGGTGAGTTTCTTGAGGTGTTCATGGATGACTTCTCTGTTTTTGGTTGTACATTTGATGAGTGCCTCGAGCACTTGAAGTTGGTCTTGATGAGGTGTGAGGAAAAGCAACTTGTATTAAACTGGGAAAAGTGCCATTTCATGGTACAAAGAGGAATAGTCCTTGGACACATCATCTCGTCCAATGGAATAGAGGTAGACCGGGCGAAAATTGACATAATTTCCAATCTACCACCACCCAAAAGCATACGCGATGTGCGGTCCTTCCTTAGACACGCCGGTTTCTATCGAAGATTTATAAAGGACTTTAGTCACATCTCAAGGCCTTTATGCAACCTTCTACAAAAGGAGAACCAATTTGAGTGGAGTGCCGAATGTCAATTAGCTTTTTCAAAGCTAAAAGACATGTTGACAACCGCTCCTATCATGTAACCACCAGATTGGTCCATGCCTTTTGAGTTGATGTGCGATGCGAGCGATTTTGCTATTGGGGCAGTGTTAGGCCAAAAGAAAGATAAAAAGCCCCATGTCATCTACTACGCGAGTAGGACCTTGAATCCTGCCCAAGTTAATTATTCAACTACGGAGAAAGAGCTCCTAGCTGTCATCTTTGCCTTGGACAAATTCAGGCCATACTTAATAGGATCCAAAGTTATTGTTTATACGGATCATGCGGCGCTGAAATACCTTCTTTCTAAGAAGGATGCTAAGCCCCGTTTGCTAAGATGGATCCTACTCCTTCAAGAATTTGATTTGGAGATCAAAGATAAGAAGGGGGTAGAAAATGTGGTGGCGGATCATCTATCCCGCCTAGTCCTACCAAATTCCATTGACGAGTCACTTATTGAGGACTCATTCCCTGATGAGCAACTCTTTGTTGCTATGCATCCACCATGGTACGCTGATATAGCCAATTATCTTTCCACAGGTGCGATGCCGACTCATTGGACTGCGCAAGACAAACGTAAATTTCTAAGGGAAGTGCGCAGATTTTTCTGGGATGAACCTCTATTGTTTAAATATTGCCCAGACCAAATTATAAGGAGATGCGTCCCCGATGATGAACACAATTCAGTCATCTCCTTTTGTCATAATCAAGCATGTGGGGGTCATTTTTCAGCCAAGAAAACAACTGCAAAAATTCTGCAGTGTGGTTTTTATTGGCCCACGCTATTTAAGGACACCCACGAGTTTTGCAAAGCGTGCGAGCGCTGCCAGAAGTTAGGAGGATTATCCCGTCGAAATATGATGCCTCTCACACCAATTCAACATCTTGAAGTCTTTGACTGTTGGGGCATCGATTTCATGGGACCATTCCCCTCATCTTTTGGACATGTCTATATTCTGTTGGCCGTAGACTATGTGTCTAAATGGATAGAGGCTATCCCATGTAGAACCAATGATCATCGTACGGTTCTCAAGTTTCTCAAAGAAAACATACTTTCTAGATTTGGGACGCCTCGAGCCATTATTAGTGATGGTGGTGCTCACTTTTGCAATAGACCTTTTGAAACTTTGATGAAGAAATATGGTATTAGGCACAAAGTGAGTACCCCATACCACCCACAAACAAGTGGGCAAGCTGAAATCTCCAATAGGGAAATCAAACAGATTTTAGAAAAGACGGTGAGACCGGATCGCAAGGATTGGTCCCTACGATTAGATGATGCACTTTGGGCTCACCGTACTGCCTACAAGACACCCATTGGAATGTCCCCTTATAGACTTGTCTATGGGAAAGCTTGCCACTTGCCTGTGGAGATAGAACACAAAGCCTATTGGGCAATTCGGGCCCTAAATTTTAACATAGACAAGGCTAGCTTGCTTCGCAAACTTCAATTAAATGAGCTTGATGAGATCCGGAACGATGCATATGAGAATTCGAGGATTTACAAGAGCAAGATGAAGGCCTTTCATGACAAACACATCTTAAGAAAATCTTTCCATGAAGGACAGAAAGTGCTCTTGTATAATGCCCGACTTCATCTTTTTCCGGGAAAATTACGATCTCGATGGACCGGCCCATATATTGTTAAAGAAGTTTTTCCTCATGGGGCTGTTGAGATTGAGAATGCAGCGAATGGTGACTGTTTCAAAGTTAATGGACAACGCCTTAAACCATTTGTTGAGAAATTTGATTCAGAGGACATGTCCATCTCCCTGAATGATCCTGTCTATCAGGATGATTGATCTCCTAGTCTGATGGAGGTATAGCATAGGTAGGTTTAGTTTTGTTTTACTGTTTTAGTAGGATTTAGTTGTTGGAATTGCAGACCTCCATGATCGCTCTCTCAGGTACTATTGATTCTCACTCTCTCATATTTTGCCATTGTTCTCATGTTCATGCTAACTAACTATCTTTTTACATTGAGGACAATGCAAGATTTGGTTGGGGGGTGAGATGAGATCCCTCATCTAGCATATTGCAACATTTAGAGCTTCATATGCACAAATTTTTTTTGAATTTTCTAACATCTCAAAACACTTTTAGAAAATTTTGTTTCTATACATTTGAGAGGCTATGAGTAGAAGAGGAGGAGAAACGAAGTGTGTGATGTTGTAGTCTTGAATTTCTTCCAACATAATGGCTTTATATGTTAATTCCCCTATTGTTGTGATTGATAGAAAATTTTAACACCTTTACACCAAGTTCACATTACACGATTTTCATGAGTGACAGGTTTATGTGATTTGTGGATTAGCTAGACTTTGGTTTAGAGGTGTTGAGCAGCCAAGCCGGGGTATTTTGTCCATCCTTGTCCATGGGAAAATAATGAAAGATATGGATTTCTAAAAATCCTATCTAAGTTAAAAGAAAAAGGAAAGAAAGGATGAAATCGGGAAGGAAAGAAAAATGGTGGAAAATTTCGAAAAGGGCTACCTATTACCAACCGGGGGATGGTCGAACCGTAACCAAAGCCGAAAATGGGACGTAGTGTGAAAGCCGACGGAAGGACGGTAAGGCAAATTCCGGTCATAGGCTTGCTGTTGCTCTGTGCACCTTAGAATCCCTGGTCTACTTAATCTATGAAGAAGATGGTTCCAGGAACTCATGAGATGAACTTTCACTATGCACACTAGGTTGAATTTGTTCGAATTCTTCTATTTATCAATCAGTCAGCGGGGATTTCATGTAAACACTTCTTATGTTTTGAGAGTCCAAGGTTCAGCTTCTAACACCTAATTTTTTCCAAATTTTACACTTATACATCTTGGAATGGATAGACACATGGTTTCTGGAAGAGAGTTGGATTTGGAGGTTTGAAACTGTTTCACGCATGTTTTGCTCGGGACTAGCAAAAAGCTGGTTGGGGGGTGTGTTGAACCTCCAATTTATACATTGCATTGCCCATTACACTACATATTTTGCATGATTTTCATGGTTTAAAGGCCCACCTAACATGTGTTTTGTGATTGTAGAGATAAGAGGGGATTTCATCAAATTGGAGTCAAAAGATTATATTTGAAGACATTGGATGAAGTCCTAAGATGGACCAAGGAAAGAAGAAGAAAGAGAGAGAAAAGAGAATGAAGAAAAGAAGAAAAAGATGAAGAAATACAAGGCTGACCGGTCGTCCGACCGGTCAGCCACATCACAGGAACAAGTAGAAGAGAGGCCGACCGGTCCTGACCGGTCGGCCATGCACACTGGATCAAGGCAATAGGTCAGCCCGACCGGTCATGACCGGTCGGGCATGCACGCTGGATGAGTGGGAGGTCAGTCCGACCAGTCTTGACCGGTCGGCTGCACCCACTGGATGTTTCAAAAAAAAGCTGGTCCGACCGGTCACGACCGGTCGGCTCTGCGTAATAGGAAAGTCCTTTCTAATTCGGGACTCCGAAAATTGCTGCGCAATGCGTAGGATTTCGCAGAATTCGATGCAAGGGAGGATTGTTGCTATAAAAGGCCACCTAGGGGCTCTCCCTAAGGTATCAGAGAAGAGAAGGAACGTGAGTTTGGAGGCTGAAGGCGACTGTGGAGCGTCTGCAACATCTATCTTCGGGTTTTTCTAGTTTTATGCTTTATTTTTGAGTTTTTAGTTGTAGCATGACTATGCTCGGCTAAAACCTCTCAGCTAAGGCTGAGAGGTGAAGCTTGTAGCCAGTTCTATGTTAATTTCAGTTTGATTCAAGTATTTTTTAATTCAAAGTTGGATTTTTCTTATGTTTCAGTCCAATAGGTGGTAGTTTGAGATGTCTTATCTGAGTTTATGTGCTCCGGACATGAATTCCTTTTAATTCTCTGAGATTATCACAGGTTGCTTATTTAGATTCGAATTATAGTAATCCTTGAGCAGGCCATAGTCCATAGGCATGGCTGTTACTCCGCAGGCTATGAATTTGAATTCTACATTGATTGAATGGACTTGAACTTGGAAGTTCAGCTTGAATTGGATGAATGTGTGTGAATGCTTTACTTTCCAACTAGATGAGAGATAGGACTTCAAATCTAGTTGTGTTCTCTATTTGGATTAACTGAATTGACATAGGATTGCTACAAGTGGATCCTTGAAAGCCTTAGTACATTAAATCTCTAATTTTTCATTAAGTTACTGTTTTAATTAAACATCCCATTGAATCTGAATTTACTCTATTAAACTGAGTTGCTGGAGTAATTAGGAAGCTGTTACTCTTTCCCTGTGGATCGACCTCGGTCTTACCGAGATTTATTACTACATCGCAGCCTTACACTTGAGGCGAGCGAACAGTGGCCTCATCAGGCCTCCTTGGTACAACCGATAGTGGAAGGAAGGCCTACTAGATACGAGAACGGTAACGAAAATGTTCCCGTCCCCCATCCAACGAAAGAAGACAATCTTGTTGCCTCTGCCCAAGGCATGTCATTCGCCCTTCAACATGGACAACTGCAACAATGTTGAGCTCTTAATTGTGCATATTCTAACCCCAATTCATCACTCATTATACACGGTTTACATGTTTAAAGGACTATTCTAATGTATGATTTGGGATTGTAGGAACAAGAGGGAGATTTCACAAATTGAAGACTAAATGGAGCCCTTTAAGAGCATAGAAGACCATAGGATGAAGGTTGAAGAAGGACCAAAGAAAGCCAAGGAAAGGAGAGAAGAGAAAGGAAGGAAGAAAGAAAGAAATATAGAAGAAACAAGTCAAGACCGGCCGGCCAAAGCAGCCAGATCGGTCAAGACCGGTCGGCCACTCAACTACCTGCCAAGAGACGTGCTGGACTGATCACCAAGAGAGCCCGACCGGTCATGACCGGTCGGCCACGTTTGCTGAATCAATGGATAAGTCAGTCCGACCGGTCATGACCGGTCGGCTGTGCTCCCTGGACTGTTGCAAGTGAAGTCCGACTAGTCCAGACCGGTCGGCCAAGTGTAAACAGACTTTCTATTTTAGGAATTCCGGATTTTTCTGCACAATTGCGTAACTTTACGCAAAATCTGGAATTCTCTTGCGTATTGGACTCCTCCAAGCTATAAAAGGATGTCTTCCCTTCATACCAAAGGAGGCTAGGACGTGGGGATTGCTTAGGAGACGGATTCTACTTCGGATTTCTAGTTTTCTTCCTATTTTAGTTATTTTTTATGTTTTTAGAGGCTTCTAGTTCAAGGATGTTAGAGATGAACTAAAACCTCTTAGCTAGGGCTAAGAGGGGAAGCTTTTGATTCGTTTTTGATGGATTGATGCAACCTAGGTTTCCTTTTGTGTTTTAATTGATGAATTTTAGTTCTATATGAGTTTGAATCAAGTACTATGTTGGCTTTTACTTTGATCTCTTGATGACTCCGGGCTCATGTGATTCTTAGTGATCCTAACTTAGTATCTTAGCTTTTTGAGCATTGTTTATGCTTGTGTAGTTCATTGATCTACCATCGACTCCGGGCATGGTAGACGCTTTGATTGCCTTGTATGCAATGGCCTGATTTTCATGTGGGAACTCATTCAACTAAAGTTCTTATCTTTTGTTATATAATCTGAAATAGTTGTTTATTGTTTGATTTTGATTTAATTAGAGTTCTAATCATGAGTTGTAATCAGATCTAGTGACAGGATTTGGTGAAAGCTATGGTTATGAATCTCAACTAGATTGGAAAGAGGCTTGGCCTATACAATTAAGTGTGCCGAAGGCCTGAGTGTTATTGTGGGAATCAAATCAGTTAATAAGCACTTGTTTTAGATAATTGTTGATTGAACCGCTCTATATTCCAATCGGATAGAGAAAGGAATTCGATTCTGATTGAGTTATGAGATACCTAGTTGTGTTGATGCATTGAAACCTATCAAAAGTGGATCCTTGGAGCTCTAGTGCCTTTTTAGATTGAAATTACCTTACCCATTCACTGTTTAAACCCAAATCGCTATTTTCCAGTTTTAGCTCTTAATAGGATCTTAATTATTAGTTGTTTTAGTTAAATTCTGAGGATACCCATACATAAATCTCTGTGGGAACGATACACGGTCTTTCGGAATTATTACTACTTCGCAACCCTACACTTGGGGAGTGAACAAGTTTTTTGGCGCCGTTGCCGGGGATTTCTATGCGGTATTTTTAGAATTTTCTGAATTAACTTCTAGTTGAGATTGTGTTAAGATAGGTTTAGGATTTGTTTTGCTTTCTAGAATAGGTTTTCTTCTAAATTCTAACTTACTTTGTTTTGATTTTTGCAGGATTCTAACATAGGTCCAATCTAGGGATTTTTAGGAAGACGAAGAAGAAGAATGCATCTGAAGTCACAAACCAGGTTTTATCGTTCTAACCTTACTCTTCTTCTTCTCCTACTCATTCCTATCATATTCATCTCTTGTAGAGTGGGTGGAGACTCCTTTTGGATCTCTGAAAGGTAGGCCTTGTGCCACCTGGATTCCTATTGGTCGGCTCTGCCGCCTTGGATGACTTTGTGCTCAGAGATTTCTCTTCTCAACCTATTCCTCTTTCTCCTTTTTCTGTACTTTTTCTCAAAAGACTCAAAGAGTGGGTGGGGAGTTCTTTGAACCCCTATTGACCAGGAGAAATCGGTCTCTATCCTTGCTTCTAGCTTAGCCATTGCAAGACACCTTGTGCTTAAGTCCTAGAGAGGAGTAAAGGAAGGAAGGAAGAATTCTTTTTCCTTTTTGTTCATTCTTTTTGGTTTTGCATGCCACATTGGGCTCGGACCAATAATAACCGACTTGTAAAGGATGGAGTAATTGTTGAAGGGATTGATAAAGAGCCTCGTGCTAGGAAACATCAAAATTTTCCTGAAATTACTAGAGAGATGGCTGAAAATCAACCAAATCAAGGGGTTAATCAACATCAAAATCCAGCCCCAAACTTTACTGAATTGGATGAGAATGAAGTGGGGGATGTACCTCAACCTAGAACTTTACGTGACTATCTACAACCAGCTAGGACGAGTACTCCCTCTTGCATAATTTTCCCTCACAATGTGGGAAATATTGACTTTAAACCGGGGTTGATCCAACTTCTTCCTAAATTCCATGGACTCGACTCTGAGAGCGCATATCTACATATTAAGGAATTTGAAGAGGTTATAGCCACAATAAACTATGACAATGTGACCAAGGATACAATAAAGCTTAAATTGTTCCCTTTTTCCTTGAAAGAGAAGGCCAAATCATGGCTACATTCCTTAAGGCCGAGGTCTATTGGGACATGGGCTGAGATGACTAGGGAGTTTCTTAAAAAATTCTTCCGTACTCATCGAACCAATGCACTAAGAAGGGCCATAATGAACTTCGTCCAAAAAGAAGAGGAAACTTTTTTCCAATGTTAGGAAAGGTATAATGAGCTATTAAACACATGCCCACATCATGGCTATGAGAGGTGGAGGTTGATTAGTTTCTTTTATGATGGATTGAACTCAACCATGCGCCAATTTGTAGAGATGATGTGCAATGGGGAGTTCATGAACAAGGAAACGGAGGAAGCTTGGGATTATTTTGACATGTTGGCTGAAAATACACAATCTTGGGATACATCTAAGCCAACAAGTTCAAAACAACCTCAAACCAAGGAAAAGGGAGAAATTTATGTTTTAGATGGGCAAGATGATCTAGGTTCTAAAGTGGCTAAACTCACACGAAAGGTCGAGGAGATGGAACTAAAGAAAGTGGACACAACCCAACAAAGGGGGGCTGTTGAAACTATTTGTGGTATTTGTGCTTCCAATGTGCATCAAACGCCAGATTGTCCAACAATCTATGCGTTTCGAGAACTTTTATTTGAACAATCGAATGCCTTGAATAGTTATCAACGACCTTTTAGTACTCCAAATTCAAACACGAATAATTCTAGTTGGAGGAACAACCCAAACTTCAATTGGGCGAATGGAAACACGGCTAATCAAAATAATCCTCAAAGGGGGCCCCTAATGCAAATGGCCCCGCCTCAAATGCCTATAGAGGATACTTTGAAAGCATTCATGGAAGGTCAAGCTCAAATAAATCAATCCAACCATACGATAATGCTTGAGCTTAAAACTTCGGTAGAAGAAATCAAGGCTCACTTAAACGTAGGGGAAGGGATTCTTCCAGCCCAACCCATACCAAATCCAAAAACACAATGCGAAATAAGCGTGCCTAGTTCTTCTAACCAACACATGGAAAATGCTAAGGCCATCACCACTCTTAGAAGTGGAAAAATTCTTGAAAAATCTGATCCGGTGAAGGTTTCACAGCCTAATGATCCGGTTTCTTCCAAAGAGGATGATGGACCTGGCACCCCCATGAATGAAACAGAGCCATTGAAAGAATATAGGCCCGTTGCTCCATTCCCCCAACGCTTGATTCCAGCCAAACCTCAAGATAAATATCAGGAATTTTTGGAGGTTTTCAAGCAAGTAAAAATCAACATCCCATTGTTGGATGCCATTAAACAAATACCGTCATATGCAAAATTTTTAAAAGACCTTTGCACGGTTAAAAGAAAAATACCTATGCAAAAGAAGGCATTTTTGACAGAGAATGTGAGTGCCATTATCAACCACGGGATGCCCAAGAAATACAAAGATCCCGGTTGTCCAACAATATCTTGTGTGATTGGAGACTACCGGGTGAAACATGCTTTACTCGATCTAGGGGCAAGTGTAAATTTAATTCCCTTTTCGGTCTATGAACAATTGGGTTTAGGTGAATTAAAACCCACCAAAACCACATTACAACTTGCTGACCGATCGATTCGTATCTCGAGAGGGGTAATTGAGGACGTTCTTGTCCAAGTTAACAAAGTTTACTACTCGGTGGACTTTATTGTCTTGGACACGAGACCCATGGTTAATATTGGCCCCCAAATTCCTGTCATATTTGGCCGCCCATTCCTAGCTACATCAAACGCTATCATAAATTGTAGGAGTGGGCTCATCCAAATGTCTTTTGGCAATATGACGATTGAGTTGAATGCTTTTAATATTGACAACCAACAAGAGGATGAGGGTGAGGAGGTCCACGAAATAAACATGATCAATTCTATCGTGGAAGATGAGTCCCTCTCACCTTTTTACTCCGGTCCTTTAGACGAAGAAGTGACTCACTCCCTTGATGAGAACGATAATATGATCAGGGATATGGTCACACTTGAAAATGCGGTATAAGTTAGATTACCGCTTTTGTAGAAGCAAGAAACAAGATACCTTGTCCTAGAGGGGGGTGAATAGGACACTTTTTAAATTTTCCAATTACACACTTATAATCATGCAAAGTATTCTTAAGAAACTTACTTCAAACACAAGATATGCAGAATATAAGTCGATAAAAGCACATGTGAAAGAAGTAAATCAGTTCATCCATTCATCACACAACAAGGGATTTTTATAGTGGTTCGGTTATATACCTACTCCACTCCCGGCTGATCCACTCACTCCTTGAGTGGCCGGATTTCACTATCACTATGGTTTTAAATGAGGTTAACCATAAACCTTAACAGCCTACAAAAGGACTTAAGACTCAACACATGGATTCATCCTTCCATAGGACTAATCCATGACCACTTTGTCCTACACAAGGGCTTGTCCTACTCAAGGACTTGTCCTACGCAAGGACTCTTACGAGTTTGGGTCTTCAAACTCTGAAACCCAAATCTCAACTTGAGGAGGTTTCTTGGACTCGAAAGACTAAATATACTTAGCTGATTAAGTCCCTTGATGATGCCTTTGTTGAAGAAGCTTCGGCTTGCACGGAAGATACCTTCTTCAGCTCCCTCGATCAACAACCTTGCTCCGGATGACTCATTGTAGATTCCAAGGTGAGGGATTAGGGTTAGGTTGAGGCTAAATGGGGATATGGCTTTTATATGAGGAAGGCTTCTACCTAAACCACCATTAATGGCATTGATGACAAGAGTATATCTATGAGAGGTAGGTCAAGATGCCATTAAAGAGGGGTTGAGTTCATGATTCAATCCAAGCTTTGAATGCTTCATCAATGTTGGTCAGATCAACATGGATTGAAGTATGAACTCAACAAATCTCAGGGTATGAGAGAAGGGGATCTCAAGGAGAAGGCTCACACAAACCCTAGATGATGCTCAAGGTGTATCTCACAAGATCCAACCGAGTTCCATATATAGAAATGATATACAACGGTCAGAAAACGGTCAGCTCGATAGGATCCGATCGATCGGACATAAGTTTTAGCTAGATTTGAATTTTGCTGAAAAACAGGTCATCCGATTGATCGGACTTTGTTCCGATTGATCGGAAGACCATGTCCGATTGATCGGACAGATGGTCCGATTGATCGGAATTCCTTCCAGAGAGTTAATGTAATTTTTCTGGAATTTCCTCTGATGGATCGTATGTATGTCCGATGGAATGTAGCACCCTGTCCAATGGATCGGACAGACCTCCGAGTGATCGAAAAAGTGTCCAGAGAGATTTTCAATGTTTGCTGGACATTTCTACGATTGATCGGACATACCGTCCGATTGATCTGAAGACCCTGTCCGATGGATCGGACAGTCCTCCGATTGATCGGAAAAGTGTCCAGAGAAGTTTTCAATGTTACTGGACAATTCTTCGATTGATCGGACACCTATCGGACTAATCTCCGATGGATCGGGTATGTATCGGAGAGAGCAGACATATTGTTTTTCAATTTTTAAGCAACTTCTGCTAACATAAACCCTTCCAAAGCTGATCTAAATGGAAGGAGGGCTGTAGATGGTGCTAAGGGTGTACCTAGGAAGGATTTGGACCATCTATAAAAGGTTTTGGGATCAAAGGTTTGGATGGAGAGGCTTGAAGTTGACTGACGAGCGATCTTCTTTGAGTAGCTTCTGTCTTTAGCTGCACGGAGACTGTCTTCAGCGGCAAGGAGACTCGACGACACACTAACCATGGTAATTGACAAATCTTTGCATTAACAACACTTTTTGAGTCGGTATCGGCATATGACACTAACCGAGAGAAGGATGTGGAAACAACACCTTGTTGGGCTGAGAAATTAATTCATATTTCCATACCTTTGTGGATCATGCATACTGAAATCCACCAACCCTGGGATGATCGTTACTTGCAATATCAATGCCCAGGAAAATTTGAATGGAGACATATTTTTTCTGATAAATATGATGATGTCTCCTCCTATACATGTGGTGAAAACACTAAGGAACCCGCTGGAATTCCTTTTTAGGATTTTGAGTGGCTCATCTCGATCATTTACACACATGTACATTGTAAAGCAGGATATTGGATGACGTTACTGCGAAACCTTTTGATCCATCTAATGATTCTGCTTGACTTTATGCTTTTGGATGAGTTGTTGGGATTAACCTCCTAATCTGACGGAGGATAATTTGCTAGAATGCTTTCCCATTAGGATTTGCTTTGATAGTTGATTTAGTTGTGAAGTAATCCATCTCCAAAAGCTAACCTTACCATGAAATATATGCTTCAGGTGATATCTCTCTTTCTCATTCTCCTTTGTTTTATGTCATTGATCTCATGTCATGCATATTTTGTTACATTGAGGACAATGTGAAGTTTTGGTTGGGGGGTGAGAGATTCCTTTGATGAATCTGCTAGCTTTTGTGACATTTCGAGCAATGATGTAGAAATTTTTTGATTTTTTTAAATTTCAAAATTCTTTTGGAAAACATTGATTCTATACATTTGAGACAGCATGAGTATAAGAAGAGGAGATACGAAGTGAGGGATGTTGCAAGCTTTGAACTTCTCTTAATATAATGGTTTTATATGTGAATTCACCTATTTTTATGATTGATAGAAAATTTGAATACCTTTTTGCACCTAGTTCACATTACACGATTTTCATGATTTGAAGGGATTATGTGATTTGTGGATTAACTAGACCGTGATTGAAGGTATTGAGAAACCAAGCCGGGGTACTTTGTCCATCCTTGTCTATGGGAAAATAACGAAAGATATGGATTTCTAAAAATCCTATCTAATATAAAAGAAAAAGGAAAGGAAGGATGAAATTGGGAATGATGGAAAATGGTGGAAAATTCCGATTAGGGCTACCTACTACCAACCGGGGGATGGTCTACCCGTAACCAAAGCCGGAAATGGGACGTAGTGTGAAAGTCGTCGGAAGGACGGTAAGGCAAATTCCTGTCATAGGCTTGTTGTTACTCTATGCACCTTGAGATCCATGGTTTAGTTGATTTATGAAGAAGATAATCTCGGAAACTCATGAGATGAACCTTCACTATGCACACTAGGTTGAATTTGTTCAATTTCTTCTATCTATCAATCAATCAGCGGGAATTTCATATAAATACTTATTATGTTCGGAGAGTTTAAGGTTTCAACCTTTATCACTGATTTTTTCTGATTTTTACGCTTATATGTCTTCGAATGTATAGAAGAATAGTTTTTAGAGGAGAGTTGGGTTTTGGAGAATGAAACTTGTTTCACGCATGTTTTGCTCGGGACTAGCAAAAGGCTGGTTGGGGGGTGTGTTGAGCTCTTAATTGTGCATATTCTAGCCCCAATTCATCACTCATTATACACGGTTTACATGTTTAAAGGACTATTCTAATGTATGATTTGGGATTGTAGGAACAAGAGGGAGATTTCACAAATTGAAGACTAAATGGAGCCCTTTAAGAGCATAGAAGACCATAGGATGGAGGTTGAAGAAGGACCAAAGAAAGCCAAGGCAAGGAGAGAAGAGAAAGGAAGAAAGAAAGAAAGAAATATAGAAGAAACAGGTCAAGACCGGCCGGCCAAAGTAGCCAGACCGGTCAAGACCGGTCGGCCACTCAACTACCTGCCAAGAGACGTGCTGGACTGATCACCAAGAGAGCCCGACCGGTCATGACCGGTCGGCCACGTTTGCTGAATCAATGGATAAGTCAGTCCGACCGGTCATGACCGGTCGGCTGTGCTCCCTGGACTGTTGCAAGTGAAGTCCGACCGGTCCAGACCGGTCGGCCAAGAGTAAACAGACTTTCTATTTTAGGAATTCCGGATTTTTCTGCGCAATTGAGTAACTTTACGCGAAATCTGGAATTCTCTTGCGTATTGGACTCCTCCAAGCTATAATAGGATGTCTTCCCTTCATACCAAAGGAGGCTAGGACGTGGGGATTGCTCAGGAGACGGATTCTACTTCGGATTTCTAGTTTTCTTCCTGTTTTAGTTATTTTTTATGTTTTTAGAGGCTTCTAGTTCAAGGATGTTAGAGATGAACTAAAACCTCTTAGCTAGGGCTAAGAGGGGAAGCTTTTGATTCGTTTTTGATGGATTGATGCAACCTAGGTTTCCTTTTGTGTTTTAATTGATGAATTTTAGTTCTATATGAGTTTGAATCAAGTACTATGTTGGCTTTTACTTTGATCTCTTGATGACTCCGGGCTCATGTGATTCTTAGTGATACTAACTTAGTATCTTAGCTTTTTGAGCATTGTTTATGCTTGTGTAGTTCATTGATCTACCATCGACTCCGGGCATGATAGACGCTTTGATTGCCTTGTATGCAATGGCCTGGTTTCCATGTGGGAACTCATTCAACTAAAGTTCTTATCTTTTGTTATATAATCTGAAATAGTTGTTTATTGTTTGATTTTGATTTAATTAGAGTTCTAATCATGAGTTGTAATCAGATCTAGTGACAGGATTTGGTGAAAGCTATGGTTATGAATCTCAACTAGATTGCAAAGAGGCTTGGCCTATACAATTGAGTGTGCCCAAGGCCTGAGTGTTATTGTGGGAATCAAATCAGTTAATAAGCACTTGTTTTAGATAATTGTTGATTGAACCGCTCTATATTCCAATCGGATAGATAAAGGAATTCGATTCCAATTGAGTTATGAGATACCTAGTTGTGTTGATGCATTGAAACCTATCAAAAGTGGATCCTTAGAGCTCTAGTGCCTTTTTAGATTGAAATTACCTTACCCATTCACTGTTTAAACCCAAATCGCTATTTTCCAGTTTTAGCTCTTAATAGGATCTTAATTATTAGTTGTTTTAGTTAAATTCTGAGGATACCCATACATAAATCTCTGTGGGAACGATACACGGTCTTTCCGAATTATTACTACTTCGCAACCCTACACTTGGGGAGTGAACAAACAACAACATCAACAACCAAAATGGAATGCACAATACTTCAATCCCTTGCCATAGTATCAAGTGAGCCCCAGCACATTGGGCCCTTATACTGTCAGTGTTATCCAAAAAGAGCCTCCTCTCCATCCAGTCCATGCCATTAACACTCATTCAGAGCCCCCCATCCTACAAGGGGCACCCCCAAATAACTCAGCTTTAGAGCCCCTCATCCTGCAAGGGGCACCTCTAGTTAGTCCAATCTCCATGCCCTTAAATATACAAGGGCCATTTTCAGTCGGTTCATTCTTCACGCCATCGATCAACCAGGGGCACAACTCGCTCATCTCAGTGACTACCATCCAGGGGTATAACCTGCCCATGCCGATTAACTAGGGGCACAACCTGCCCATCTCTCCAACAATCATCCAAGGGCACAACCTACCAATCTCTCCAGTAAACGACCAGGGACACAACCTGCCCGCAACACCTGGCTATTTGGCCCTCATCCTCCAAGAAGAGGCTCATTCCTTAGACAACATGCCACATAACCACGTAAAGTAGGACTCAGTTTCAACTATATGGCCACCATCAAAGGAGTAAACTCCACTCCTCAAAGGGACCTGACTAGTTTTACTTATCCTTTGGTCCCCCAAGCAACGAGTCTAGTCGGCCACTCCGATCCCTTTGACTCTATTCTCGGTGATCCAAAGCTTTCAGTGTCTCAACCCCTGCTGGTTCCCCAGGGACAGATGGTTCCTGCCTCTGACAACTTTAGGAGATAGGCTAACGAAGAGATTGTTGAGCCATGAATATTACATATTCTAGCCCTTATTCATCATACAATATGCATGAGTTCTATGATTAAAGACTCACCTAATGCATGTTTTTGTGGTTGTAGGTACGAGAGGGAGATTTCATCGTTATGTTGCTTAAAGACCTTAATACACCTTTGAAAACCAAGGAAGAAAGAAGAAAAGAAGAGGAAGAATGGAGCAAGAGAAAGAGAAGGAGAGAATTGAAAGCACTAGTCCACAGACACGTTTGATCGGTAGGCCAAGCAGGCCAGACCGGTCGGCCACACAACTGCCAAAGGGACTGAAGTCCCTGGACCGACCCTGGACCGGTCAAGACCGGTCGGCCCACATGAGGACAACGAGATGCACTTTCTATTTTTAAATTTTGGGTGTCCCAAGTGCAGGACTCCGTAGTTCCGTAAATCCTTCAAGTCGGTGACACTTCTAAGCTATAAAAGGACACCTATAGCCTCTTCCTAAGCCATCTAGCAACGTGGGGAGCAAAGAGATTAAGACATAGGAGGCTTCCTAGATTCCCAGAACGGATTCTTCTTCTTCTAGTTCTAGTTTCTAGTTTTATTCATGTTTTCTTTTAGCTAACCTCTTAGCTAGAGCTAAGAGGTGAAACTTATAGTTAATTTCAATACTTAATTCATTTTACAAGTACCCTTTTCTTATTTATGGATTTAGAACTTCTAGTTTCAATAAAGTTGGTATTTTTGGATGTTTTATGAGAGTTCATGTACTCCGGACATGAGTTCCTTGAAATTCTCTGAGATTACCATGATGGGTTGCTTGGATTTGAATTGTAGTAACCCTGGAGTATGCCATAGTATCTTGGCATGGTTGTTACTTCGAAGGTTACATGTTCGAGTTCTATGTGCTTCATTAGAACTAGAAATCTGATTTTCAGATTTTAGTGGGACTGTTTGTGCTTTAATGCTATGTCCTCCAATTAGATGAGAGATATAACTTTGATTTTAATTGTGTTGTGCTTGGATGAATGGATTAGTATTGGATTACTACAAGTGGATCCTTGATGCTCTAGTTCTTCTTAAATCTTAGATTTTCCTATTTATGTTTAGTTCTTAAAAACGGTTTTTCCTAAACTTCTTATATTTCAGTTATTAGAGTAGTTAGAATTCTTTACCTCTTTCCCTGTGGTTTGACCTCAGTCGTATCGAGATTATTACTACATCGCAGCCTTGCACTTGAGGCGAGCGAACAGAGATTGATGTCAAGAATTAGATCAGTTTAGAGGCATCAACTATCACTTTTCAGGTCTTAAACATCTCAGCTTCATTTCATCTCCTTTTTTATTGGTCATGGCCCTACAGAATCAATGCCATCTCTCCAATCGTTCACCAAAAAGGCCAAGTACTTCTTCATGTTAGTGCACATTTCTGTGGCAAACTAGTGCACCTTGTTTATCAATTACTTAGGTCAGTGAGTCTAGTGTCGCTTGAGCTTAATGAAGATGAAGAACGAAGACTCAAGCGGACCTGCTACATCAAGGAAGAAGAATCAGGTAAAAGAGATGCCTTGGTGAGCCTTAAACCTTGACGAAAACCATAACCCAAACCTTTTGATGACCTTAAACCTTTATGAATACTTTTAGTCATCATAGATTGGCCCTAGGTGTCCTAAAAGATCACCCATAGATTAGCCATTGAGGTAGGGCTATGGAGAATTAGGACAACAATGTATTTCGTTGTTCCCAGGCTTGTCCGACTGGTCAGACTGGCCCCCAGACTAGACAGCAACATCATTGTCTTAGTAGGCCATTGGCCAACCGGTCATGGACCCCTATCCGACCGGTCATGACCGGTCGGTACTACCCATTTTCTACCCATTTTGAATCCATTGAATATTTTCTTATAAATAGGTAAGGCTCGATTTTTGGGGTAAAAAGAGGGATTTTAAGAGGATTGAAGCCACCATTGTAGGAGACCATTTGAGGCTCATATTCTAGCCCTAGCAAGGTATCCTCCTTGTGATTTAACATAAAAATAGAGCATTCCAAGTTCATGAAAAAAATAACCTTCACCCTCTCACTAGTTGTAGAGTTCTTAAACCTACCCTTCTATCACCTTGGGCATCTTAAAGACATCATATGCAAGGTGGTTGATCAAGTGTAACTGAGGCATTGACGATGCAACGACAACATGATTGGGAGAGTGAAGGAGAGCAGATTGAAGCACGGGAGAGCAGAGAACAAGCAACCCGAAGTGGCGCTAAACAAGGGGCTCATCTGACAAGTAAGGTTGTCAAATTGTTGAGAGTCCATCTAGTCTTTTCCCTGTGGGAATTGAGTGTAGAGTTTTTTTATCAAACTTGATCTGGGGTCATTTGCCAATCCTTGGCTTGTTAGTTGAGCCTAAAACTCTAGGGACGTTGGCTGTTCCTTCGTACGTTAGTCGTCCTGAAGACTATGTGCATTTTGCTCTCCTTGGCTCGTTCGTCAAGCCTAAAAAAAGTCTCCAAGGGGGAGCCATCGACATAGGAGTGAACGTACATCAGGTTGAGAGTTATCTCTTGTCTAAAACTCAGTTATGGTTGAGAGGTGAATTAGTAAAACCTTTGCATAAAGGTTGAGAAGTGAACCTCATTTAAAACCTCTGATAGTTAATGTCAGTGTGCTCAATGGGGTTGAGTACTTGAATTGGGAGTGGTTTGTGATTGAATCGAGCACATTGTTATCTTAACATTGAATGCTTAATTGTTTAATTATGAATGCTTGATAGGAATGTATGCTAGGCACTAGATAGGCACATCCACACACCAGATGTACTTTCACTAAGTAGTGTAGACTTGAGCTCATTGATCCATTCTCATAGTCTACATAAGTTGCATAGATTTGGAGCTTGATTTGTTTAATCATTTGATTATCTATGCATGCTTAAGCTAGGTTGTTTAATTGCTAATTATATGCTAGCCTTGTGATTGGACCCACTTAAGCTTAAAAGCTGAAGTGTTAATTGCTTAGTTTAAATTGTTAAATTGCATAAGTAGGTGAAAAGATTTTAAAAGGTCCTAATCACCCCCCTCTAGTACTTAGCCATAATACTAGTTGCTCTATAAGCTTCCACACACATACCCTCTACAAGTGTGTTGATCCAAAAAGGCGTAATTTCACTTCAGAGATAAGATGCTGTTGAGCTCTTAATTGTGCATATTCTAACCCCAATTCATCACTCATTATGCATGGTTTCATGATTTAAAGACCAATCTAATGCATAGATTTGTGTTTGTAGGAATAAGAGAGAGGATTTACCAATTGAAGACTTAAAGAGGCTAATTACAAGCATTGAAGATCAATAGAACAAGTGCCAAAAGGTGGAAGAAAGAAGCAAGAAAGAAAGAGAAGAGATAAAGAAGAAAAACTGAAATTTTGTTCTTAGACCTGTTTGTAGACCGGTCGCCAGACAGGTCGATAGACAGGTCTACAGTGTATTTTTTTACTATTTTTCTCCTCTTAGACCAGTCGCCAGACAGGTCGAGAGTAATCCAGAAACACAAAAACTCTCTGGACAGATGCTGCAGTTTTGAGACCGGTCATGCGACCGGTCGTCCACAGCTCAGACCGATCGTGCGATCGGTCGTCAGCATAATAGATTGTACGTAAAGCTCCGATTTTCTCTACGCAATTGCGTAATTCCTTGCTAAATCTGGAATCTTCCGCGCCAATCTATAAATGGGACTTCTCCTCTTCAAACCAGGGCATGCTAGGACGTGGGGATTGCTTAGGAGACGGATTCTACTTCGAGCTTTCTTAGTTTTCTTCATGTTTTAGTAGTTTTTATGTTTTTGACGCTTCTAGTCAAGGACGTTAGAGATGAACTAAAACCTCTTAGCTAGGGTTAAGAGGTGAAGCTTTTGATTTTGTTTTTTGATGGATTGATGCAACCTAGGTTTCCTTTTATGTTTTAATTGAAGAATTTTAGTTCAATATGAGTTTGAATCAAGTACTAGTTTGGTTTTACTTTGATCTCTTGATGACTCTGGGCTCATGTGATTCTTAGTGATTCTAAGCTTGGTAGCTTACCTTCTGAGCATTGTTTATGCTTGTGTAGTTCATTGATCTATCATCGACTCCGGGCATGGTAGATCCTTTGATTGTCTTGTGTACAATGGCCCGATCTTCATGTGGGAACTCTTTCAACTAAAGTTCTTATCTTTTGTTATAATCTGGAATAGCTGTTTGTTGATTGATTTTGATTTAATTAGAGTTCTAATCATTAGTTGTAATCAAGTCTAGTGACAGGATTTGTTGAAAGCTATGGTTGTGAATCTTAACTAGATTGGAAAGAGGCTTGGCCTACACAATTGAGTGTGCCCAAGGCTTGAGCATTGATGTGGGAATTGAATCAATGAATAAGCAACTGTTTTGGATAATTGTTGATTTAACCACTCTATATTCCAATCAGATAGAGATATGAATTCAATTCCAATTGAGTTATGAGAGACCTAGTTGTGTTGATGCATTGAAACTTATCAAAAGTGGATCCTTGGCGCTCTAGTGCCTTTTTAGATTGATATTACCTTACACATTCACTGTTTAAACCCAAATCATTATTTTTTAGCTTTAATTCTTAATAGGATCTTAATTATTAGTTATTTTAGACAAATTTTGAGAATACCCATTCATAAATCTTTGTGGGAACGATACTCGGTCTTTCCGAATTATTACTACTTTGCAACCCTACACTTGGGGAGTGAATAGATTTTCTGGGTAGAAGCAATGAACCCACATAAGCCTAACATCCCAGCCATAGACGTACAATGCTTCGATGTGGACATCCCATGTCATAGTCTCGAGTTGAGATTGCAAATTACTTTCCTTTGGCATGTCCCATCGAATTAAACTACGTCTTCCTTCATGTCGCCAAATCTATTACTACCAACTTGAATACCAAGGCTCAGCTTGGGACATTGGCATTCGAAAACATATGGAGAAGAGAAGACTAGGATATTAACTTCCTCTAAGTGAGAAACAAAAGCATAGGGGGATAAGAGGAAGACGAGATTGTCAAGAGGAGGGCAACCCTTTCATCTGCACACTAATCTGACTCATTAATGCAGGGACTATTTATCTTGATGACATGGGGGATTCCATCTCATAAGATCAAATGGGCAGACTGAGCCTGAAT
The DNA here is from genome assembly GCA_003013855.2 of Liriodendron chinense. Classification (NCBI taxonomy): domain Eukaryota; kingdom Viridiplantae; phylum Streptophyta; class Magnoliopsida; order Magnoliales; family Magnoliaceae; genus Liriodendron; species Liriodendron chinense. The sequence goes on along the minus strand of PVNU02000289.1, from coordinate 91,784 downwards.
GGGTTATTCGAAGAGGACTCGAGCAAAGGGTAGGAATTGCCTCTGATTGATTGGACCATAATCCCGGAGTTGGATGAACCCGAAGAGTTACATTGCACCAGGGATGAACCAGGAGAAATCGCATCCGATATTGACTCGAAGCCAAATTCCAGAATTATAATGACGTTTGGACACGACGATGAGGGCTCATCTACTGATCCCTTTGGCCTTACCTCCTAAGGGGGAAGGAGTGTAGGGCAGTAGCAGGTTTGTAGTCCCCGTGATGGCAAAATAAAAGTCGACAATGCTCCCCCCCCTGGAGCTAAATTAGGCAATCTCTGATTCGCATCGCCATCTTTCACGGGTCCCTTAAAAAAGAGAGAAAATCCTAAAAAAACTCGAAACATCAAATATTTCAAATTTTTGAAAATTTAAATATTTTGAAATTTCATAAAACTCAAATTTCTTTTAAAAATCTAGATATTTCAAAATCTTCAAAAAATCTAAATATTCATAAAATTCCAAAAAATTAAAAAAAAATCTTTCAAAGCCAACATAAGATCCACAAGTCTTTCAAAAATCCTAAGTAATAAAGTTCCAAGTCTATCTGTAAAAGCAGTTGAGTATGAAGTCAACCAATATGATTTTGATCTAAAGTTGGACTTTAAACTCATGGGTTTGGATGAGGCCCAGGATGAGGAAGATGATGAGTCGACTCTTGAACTAGAGGACCTCCTTAAAAAAGTTCAAACCAAAAGCTAGTGCCATCCTAGAAAATTTCAAAATTGTAAACCTAGGGTCTTCCGAAACTCCTAGGGAAGTGCACATTGAGAATCCCCACTCCCGAAAAATAGTAGAGAGTGATTGAAATTTTGAAGTTATGATTGCCCAATCTTGTGTCTTATAAAGACTTGTCCCGACTCGATCAAAAAATCGCCAACAAAGCCTGAAATCATGCCTGTCAATTAGAAGCTGCCAAGACTATGCCCTTATTCCGCATTAGAGTTACGACATACACATGAATAGACACATAATGACAGAAGAGATTTTGTGGCTCGATAGAATGTTACCAACATGTTAGAAGCTACTTCAAGTGTCAGGAGCACGCGCACCGGATCCATGTGTGTGCTTCAAAACTCTACAACCTGACAAAGCCCTAACCACTCTCTATAAGTGGTAATGACATCAGCAAAAAGATCAACTTGAAAGCATTTGACAATCGCAAGTACCTGCTCGAGACAATTGACTACTTTATAGAGAAGATAGAGGTAACATCCCGCATCTTAAGCAACGATGCTTGTGAAGAATGACATCATCAGCCATTGCAGGGTCCCACATGTCTTCATCATCGACAATGGGAAGCCCCTCATGAATCCAAAGATGGAGGAGTTCTTCAAGAAGTTCACACTCATAAGATGTTCTGTCGCTCCTGTATACATGGTGGGCTAATTAGACATTCGTACTCTCAACTACGAGAGAAACTCTTTACAAGCTAGCATATAGAATAGAAGTAATTTCACTAGTCAGAGTCAAGATCCCCACAAGTAATAATGAAGAAAGAAGTCGAAGAAATGTTGCTAGAAAAGGTCCACTCAGGCTTGCCACACGTAGGTTAGAAAAAGAAATCTCAAGGTCGGTGATCTAGTAATGAAGCATATCTTACCATATCTATCAAACTCAAAAGGAGAGTACAAAACTCACATGAAATAGCCCAATGATCAGAGAGATTCTTTTAGGAGGCGCACTCAGGCTCACCAATGTTGAACCTCTAATTTATACATTGCATAGCCCATTACATCACATTATATGCATGGTTTTCATGTTTAAAAGGCCTATCTAATGCATGTTTTGTGATTGTAGGGATGAGAGCGACTTCGCCCAATTGGAAACCAAAAGGAGCACATTTAGGATCCTTTGATGAAGGATGAAGGAGGACCAAAGAAAGAAGAAAGCAAGGAGGGAGAAAAGAGATGAAAGAAAGGAAGAAAAAGAAGAAAAGAAAGGCCCGACCGATCATGACCGGTCGGCCAAAGGAGCCAGACCGGTCAAGACCAGTTTGCCACCCTCTTGTGACACCTCTAGATCAAGGACTAGACTGGTCCAACCGGTCTAGACCGGTCGGCCATCAAGTCAGCTATCCCCAGAGCACACTAGACTCCCAAGTAGACAGGTCCGACCGGTCGTCCGACCAGTCGGCCATGCGTAAAAACGAGCGGCTTCTATTCTGAGCTCCGAAAACTTCTGCGCAGTGCGTATCCTTACGCAGTTTCTAGATGATTCTGACGCAACCGAGCTTCCCCACTATAAAAGGACACCTAAGGGCTCTTCCTAGGGCATCATAGAAGCTAAGGGACGTCGTGGGAGAGGAAGTAAGCTATCGTAGAGCATCTGCAACCCTCCAAACTCCTGTTTTTCTACGTTTTCTAGTTTTGTTTTATGAGTTCAAGTTGTAGTATGACAATGCTCGGCTAGAATCTCTCAGCTAAGGCTGAGAGGTGAAGCTTGTAGCTAATTTCATGTTTGATTCAGTTTAATTCAAGTAGTTCTATTTCAAGTTTGGATTTTGAATGTTCTAGTTCTTAAAGTTGATAGTTTTAGATGTTTTATGAGAGTTCATGTGCTCCGGACATAGATTCCTTGCAATTCTCTAAGATTATCATGTTGTGCTTGTTTGTATTCGAATTATAGTAATCCTTGAGTAGGCCATAGTCCATAGGCATGGCTATTACTCCGAAGGCTATGATTTTGAATTCTACATATGTTGAATGGGACTAGAACTTGGAAGTTCTACTTGAGTGGGATTAAATGTGCTCCAAAGCTTTATTTTCCAACTAGATGAGAGATAGGACTTCAAATCTAGTTGTGCTCTATGCTTGGATTGATTGGATTGACATGAGATTGCTACAAGTGGATCCTTGAATGCCTTAGTAACTTTAATTACTGAATTTTCTTAAGTTATTATTTTAGCATACTTATTTCAATTGAACTTTTAAATCATTGTAAAATTGAGTTGCTGGAATAGTTTGGAACTTGTTTTCCAATTCCCTGTGGATCGACCTCGGTCTTACTGAGAATTATTACTACATCGTAGCCTTGCACTTGAGGCGAGCGAACAACCAACTTGAAGGGTAAGGATCTTCTGGAGCCAATTAATGCCAATTATGTGAAAATCTTTCACAAGTAAGCCTATCCAACCTTGTCAAGAGTTACATTAATAAAGCTAAAGTCAAATGACTGAAGCTGCACATCCTGAGAATTATCTTCCCACTCCCTAATAAGTGCTATAATAAAGGGTTAAAAAAAGAGAAAAAAGCAACAAAAAAAAAAAAAGAAGAACAAAAAAAGAAAATGAGGTCAAAATAAATAGCAGATCGTCCAGAGAATAAAAAGAAACAGGAAAAAGAAAAAAAAAAGAAGAATAGAAAGAAAGAGAAAAATAGAAAATAGACCTAAAGAGAAAGCATAATGCCTCATCCCCTTACCCTCTTAGGAAGGTCCCCAATTAAAGTCGACTACTTTGTCATTGTAGCTTAAGATATGGGTGGAAAATTAAGCCGATCGGCTGACAAGGATGGAACTTCGAACCCTCCACTGCTTCGAAATCAAAAGAAAAATCCAAAAGAAGAGAAATGTGCCTAAACAAAGAGGGCAGAGTGAAAACCTAAAAGGGCGCTCCGGGTAAAAACAGTGGGCACATAGCGGACTTGATGAAAATCCGAAAGGGCGCTAAGGGTAAAAATAGCTCAGCTGCCAAGGGGCAGGCAAGATCAAATACTCTGAGCGTGGTGAAAACCTGAAAGGGTGCCACGGGCAAAAATGACGGGCAAGCCTGATGTGGTGAAAACCCGAGAGGGCGCTGCGGGTAATAATGGCTAGAAGAAAGAAAGAAAAAAAACTAGTTACACGAGAAATTCAAGCAATAGGAAAATTCAACAAATACAAAAGAGGACAATTATGAGTCAAGAATTCTTTTAAATTCTACCCAAATTCTAGGGCAGGATACCATTACGCACTACCTTAAGGAGTTGAGACCCTTAGTGAACAATTGAAAAACTGAGTATGACATCTGACTGAGTCAAATGTTCTGATTCCTACATCTACAAGCACAAATCCAAATTGCACTCACACAGATAACTCTTGACACAAATAAAAAGTTTTCTTTCACACGCTACATCCTTTTTAAGTTCTCTTTACAAAAAAGGAAAAAAGGAAAAAGAGAGAGAGAGGAGTTTTTTACCAATCTCCTACAATAATGTCCTCAAAGTTTAGCCTTCTTGAGGTTCCTTCCCACGATCGACTAGTCTCCCATGAACATCGTCTGGCATGTCTCTCTCCTTATGCTCTATCTCCTTTACCTTGTGTTTGAACTTTCCATCTTCTTCTTGAAGGTACGGAAGCCCCATCACCCATAAGGTAATCTCACCATCCAAAGTCACATCAAGATCGCCCAAAGGCACAGATCGATCATCTTGGCCGACTATGGCCCAATCTACCCTGTTAAGAGTCATGTCCATAGCATTAAAGAGCTCAGACTAGGTACTACCCCCACTAGGATGCATCTGGAGATGGACGGGTGTGTGGCGCCTCGGTATTGGTGGAGAGCAGGTGGGGCCTGCATCGATGTGATGGGTCTATAGCACTCCATCAATACCGAGGTGCTGGCCCCCCGCTCTCCACCAATACCGAGGTGCCACTCACCCGTCCGTCTCCAGCTGCATCCTGGTGGGGGTAATACCTAATCCGAGCTCAGCATCAAATCCATTCCAATCACAAATTAACCCCCTACCATCCATGACAGCCCTTCCAATGGTCCTGATTGATCCATCCCCACAATGAATATCCAAGGGACCCACTCCATCTCCTAGGGCCTCCACTTCAAGCAAATCCAACCCATCCATTTCCCCCATCAAAGAGTCATCATCAATTCTTGAAATCCAGCATTAAAACCCCCATTAATGGTTGCCCCAACCAAGCTTGCAAGGCTCCCATCATAATGGTCATCAATACCCTCACCAACTACCTCATCCAAGTGCATAAGAGCTTCATCATTGGATCTTACCTCCTCTAAAGGATTAGAGCCCATTCCTTAGTGAGCAACACCCTTATGGGATCCCCCACCAGTAACTAGAAAGAGGAAGCAAGAAGAAAGTAAATAAGGGGACAAAAAAATGGGCCATGATAAGAAGAAATTGAAAAATCACTCGATCTAGGAGTTTGGGAGATAGCACAACTGATAGAGGAGATGCTGGAAATGTCCGAAGTTGAGAGGGCTTTTGCCCCTTGAGAAGCTTGCACTGGGCGGCGGGCCGCCCAATTGTCAGTCTACTCCCGCCTTTGTGGGATTGGTCCACGAGGCCGGTGGTAGGTGGGCTGATAAGCTGACATGACAATGCGGTGGTTAGATCGCTGCTGAAAGCTCTGATTACCCCCAAATTTTGAGCTTTTACAGTCCACAACATCTGCAGCCTCTCTGACTCAGATCATCAAGAAGATGGGCCGAAACTCGTTTGTTGATGGCTAGAAAGGTCCACTTGTGATCAATGGTGGAAATTTGTGATCTAAACCATCTAAAGCATCTGAACTATCCAAACTTGAAGGGGACCATATCTAAAGGCAATAAAAAAACGATCTCACCATCAAACGACCTAGTGTAACAAGCATCACCATCCAAGAAGGTAGTTTGTCTGTCTGAGCCATCCAAAAGGGTAATCCATCACTCCAGGTGATCATTTAAAAAATAAAAATATATATTTTCAATAAAAACCAACATCGATCGTGACGTCGATTCACAATTCGATGGCCTGGATCATCATTCAAAAATAAAAAATGTTGTCAAGTATTCCCATTAAAAATCGACATCGATCTCGACCATTCGAGTCAAAGATTTGATTGCCCAGATCATTTAAAAAATTCCAAAAAATATTATTATCGATCTCGACTGTTTGAGTCAAAGATCTGATGGCCCAGATCATTTTAAAAATTAAAAAAATATTTTTAATAAAAACTAGCATTGATCATGAACATCAAGTCACGATCTGATGGACTGGATCACGTTCCAAAAATTAAAATTATTTTCAAGGCATTTTTCAATAAAATTGGCATCGATCGTGACCGATGGATCACGACCTGATGGACCTGATCATTTCAAAAAATTTAAAGATCTGATGGCCCGGATCATTTCAAAAATTCTAAAATATTTTCAATAAAAACCAACATCAATAGTGAATTGTCAAGTATTCTTGATAAAAAAAGGCATCGATCTCGACCATTTGAGTCAAAGACCTGATCACCCAAATCATTTCGAAAAAATTCTAAAAAAAATTTCAATAAAAATCGATGCTAATCTCGACCGTTCGAGTTAAAGATCTAATGATCCGAATCCTTCCACAAATTTCAAAAATATTTATTAGTCTTTTTTTCCAAATCACTATCAATCCCGATCATCTGTCTATATCCAACAGGTCCGAAGACCTAAACTACACTGGGATTAATTTCTCAGGGGATTCTTAAATAATTGCCGGGCATGGCTGACACTTGACCGTATGGGTGACTGAGCTTTCTAAAAAATCACAAAAATATTCCCTAATAAAAGTCAGTGCCAATCCAACCGTTCAAATAACGGTTTGATGGTCCGGATCATTTATAAGAAGGCCCAAAAATATTTGCAATATTAATCGCAATAATCCAGTGGTCCAAAGACCTTAAACTACGTTGGTATTAATTTCTCGGGGGATTCCTAAATAATTTTCAGACATGGCTGACACTTGATCGTACGGGTGTTCGGAGCCTATTAAAAAATTGTAAAAGATAGAAATCATTTACCGCAGATCATGTTTGTGTTGAACGCACCGTGATAGACAACATTGAGTGGAAGTCACTGTTGAACCTAATAGATGTTCCTTGTTCCTAGAAGTCATGAAGGGGATTACGAAAATTGGGATGTGAAGCACACTCTTGTGGCATTGCAGGCAGAGTAAGACCCCAAACTGGGTTGATCAAGGGAAATATGAGGATGTGGTCCATCTTGTGGCCGAAGGAGTCTGTCGGATGATATGTGGTTTATGTGCATTGCACAAGAAGAACATGTAACTTTGTGGGTGTGTTAACTAAAAACTCTCAATCTCAATCGTTCGAAGACATAAAATTACGACACTTAGCTGTGCGTGCTCGTCTTGCCCACTGATGTAAAATGGATCGACTACCTTATCAGTAGTAGAGATGAAGGTGGATGAAAATTCCACACTGTTTTCTTACATTACCAACAAAAAAAAATCATATTTACAAATAAAACAACAAAAAGAAATAAAGTCAGCGTCAATCGTAGCCGCTCAGGTCATGATTAGATAAACTAGACCATTACCATAATCCACTAAAAAATAAATATCCCCAGTAGACCAAAAGCCTAAAAGTAATAAGTTTAGATCCTGTTCTCCATCATACATCTATCGCATCATCCATCATGGGCGATCCTGATAGCGACCATCCACCCGCAAGAAGACGGATCAACCCTTGTACATACCTTCAATAAAAACCAGTGCACCAAAGCCCCATGGGTGGCCCCAGTGGAGGCGCGTGAAGCTGGACCTCTCTTTCAAAAAAATCCCCATTAGTGCACTTAAACACTTCTTTAAAAATTTCTTGCAATAAAAAATCCCATGGAGTTCCACTCCCCAGAGTGGGGTGATTTCCAAAATAGTAAAAATAGCATTACGCTCCCGAGGCACTAAGAGATCTTCCATATCTCTGGGTGGGGGCCAATGCAAAATTAAATAAGATTCAACGACTCGCGGTTTCCCTAGAATCGTTGAGTCCCAATGCACAAAAAGTACGGCTAGTTTTAACTCCACTGTTAGGACTACCATATCCAAATACTAATGCACGAAGGGATGATAGGCCAAGCCTAGTCAGAAGAAATCATATGAATGGAAGAACAAACGAATTGTAACCTAAGTGTCAAAATCAAAAGATTGCATGGAAAAAATGTCACCCGCACATACCTAGTCCTGGATGCTTGTGGAACTTGGTCGAGTCCAAGTCGGCGTAGTGGATCTCTCGTAAGGCTGTGGAATAAGGCGTAGGGCAACTAACCACTATAACAACCAAGAAAAACAAGTACTCCTGGGGTGATCTGGGAAACCACGGACATTCCAGTACCAATCAACACCCTCACAAAGCCGCTCGGAGCACAGGGGCTATACCAGACTATTCCCTTTCGATAATAGTACCGATCGGGAATGAAATGGTTACGATTGAGTGCCTAGGTTGCAACGCATGCAGGGACAATCACAATATTTTCTCCAAACCCCCATGGTATGTGCAAGTTATCTATTTCCAAACAATCAGTTGACACAGACACAAAGGCAGATAATGAATCTATACTACAATCCAAGACTAATTAAGGAGGGTGGGGTGTCCACTTGCTTTGGCATTCGATGGCACACCACCTCCGCCAAAGAGGGGCATCTGTAGACACCCTACCATGGGCCGATAAATTAATTACAGACTAGAGGATTGGAAAAGATGGTGACCCATACCCTTAACCTTGATCCTAACCCTAATTAAACCTTGATCCATACCCTTAACCCTAATCCAAACGTTGATTCATACCCTTAACCTTAATCCAAACCTTGATCTATACCTTGATCCAACTCTTAATCTAAACCTTAATCCAAACTCTGATCCATACCCTTAACTTTCATCCAAAACCCGATCTACATGAAGGGGTCAATGCAATGAGCCAACTCGATGAGTCAAACCACCCAGTCGACTCGTCTAGGTAGCCCACTAGGCCAACCCCTAATCATTTCAAATCCACCAACCAAAGCCCAAAGCCTGGGCCTAATCGAGGCTCACAACTTGGGAAGTCCCCACATCCACTAGAGACCCCCACCAAAACGGGGAGAAAGTGGTGTTCGCTCGCCTTAAGTGCAAGGCTGCGATGTAGTAATAATCTTGGTAAGACCGAGGTCGATCCACAGGGAATTAGAAAACCAATTCTAAACTATTCCAGCAACTTGAATTGAAACAATTTAGAGATTCAATTAAGAAATCTAACTCAAAACAGTAACTTAGGAAATTCAGTAATTTAAATGAACTAAGGCTTTCAAGGATCACTTGTAGCAATCCCATGTCAATCCAATCAATTCAAGCATAAAACACAACTAGATTCGAAGTTCTATCTCTCATCTAGTTGGAAGATAAAGTATTGAAGCACATTCAATCCCACTTAAGTTGAACTTCCAAGTTATAGTCCTATTCAATCATATAGCATTCAAAATTATAGCCTTTGGAGTAACAGCCACGCCAGAAGACTATGACATGCTCAAGGGTTACCATAATTCGAATTTAATCAGGCCAAATATGATCATCTCTGAGAATTGTAAGGAATCCATGTCCGGAGCACATGAACTCTCATAAAACTTCTAAAAATATCAACTTTATTCGAACTAGAATATTCAAAATCCAAACTTCAAGTGAAAGTACTTAAACTAAACTGAATTAAACATGAAATTGGCTACAAGCTTCACCTCTCAGCCCTAGCTGAGAGGTTCTAATCAAGCATTGTCATACTACAACTAGAATAAAAAAGAAGAACTAAATAAAAGCTTAAAAAACTAGAAAAATCAGAATTAACGGAGTTGTGGACGCTCCACGGTGCTCTCCTTCACTTCCCATGACCTCTAATCTCTTCTAGGATGCCTTTAGATGAAGCCCTAGGTACCATTTTATAGAATAGTGCGAAAGATTACAGATTGCGCAAGAAATCACGGAGCTGCGCAGAGAAAATCGGAGCTTGTAGGACAAGCTCTATTACGCAGACGACCGGTGAGCTCCTGGACGACCAGTCGTAAAATAACAAAAAGATTAGATCGGTTGAGTGTCCAGCAAGATTTTTGGACTTTTAACCCCTCTCTGTTGAGTGTTCAACCGGTCTGACGACCGGTCTAAGTGATGGTCGACCGGTCTGACGACCGGTCTAGCTTGGTCCAGTAATATGTATAGCAATAGGGGTCTCTGTTGAATTACGGACCGGTCGAACGACCGATCCTGTGCCTTGGCAGACTGGTTGGACGACCGGTCTTCAGTGCAGAGTGTTGCACTTCTTCCTTCTTTCTTCCATATCTCTCTTGCTTCTTTCTCCCATCCTTTGGCACTTAGTTCTTTGATCTTCAATGCATACAAAGTGACTCTTTTAACCATGAATTGGTGAAATCTCCCTCTCATTCTTACAGTCATAAAAACATGTATTAGATTAGTCTTTAAACATAAAAACCATGCATATAATGTGATGTAATGGGTCGGAAAATGTATAAATTGGAGGCTCAACAAGAGGTACCACCGCCCAATGTAAACTTCTCCCCAACTTTGTATAGCTGGCACCAATGCACATTAGCTCTCGAATTTTCAAGCTTGCTAGGATTGAGAAAATCTAATGACCTCTCTGCCCCTCTTGTAACCTTATATTTACCAACCGAACCTAGCTTTAAGCCTAACCCAAGCCTAAATCCCACCCTAGATGAAAAATCACACATCAATTCATACCCCTCAAGTTGCTTACATTTACAAGAAAATCAGGGTTGTGATTTCTATAAATACCCCCTCATTCTCTCATTTTAATCATCCCAAGAATCCCAAAAAAACCTAGGAAAATTTAAGAGAAACCAAGAGCCTCCCTCCCACCAAAATCCTTTAGTCCCTTAGCCTCTTAGTCACCCTTAGTGTTCACTCGCCTCAAGTGCAAGGCTGCGATGTAGTAATAAATCTGGGTAAGACCGAGGTCGATCCACAGGGAATTAGAAAACAACTTCTAAGCTATTCCAGCAACTAGAATTGCAATAATTAAGAGATTCAATTGAGAGGATTATGTTAAAACAGTGACTTAAGAAAAACAGTAATTAAGGACCTAAGGCTTTCAAGGATTCACTTGTAATAATCGCATGTTAATCCAATCAATCCAAGCATAAACACAACTAGATTTGAAGTTCTATCTCTCATCTAGTTGGAAGATAAAGCATTAAACACATTCAATCCCACTTAAGTTGAACTTCCAAGTTCTAGTCCCATTCAACCACATATAGCATTCGAAATCATAGCCTTCGGAGTAACCACCATGCCTATGGACTATGGCATGCTCAAGGGTTACCATAATTCAAATCTAATCAAGCAAAACATGATAATCTAAGAGAATTGCAAGGAATCCATGTCCGAAGCACATGAACTCTCATAAAACTTTTAAAAATATCAACTTTATATGAACTAGAACACTTAAAATTCAAACTTAAAGTGAAATTACTTGAATTAAACTGAATTAAACATGAAATTTACTACAAGCTTCACCTCTCAGCCTCAGTTGAGAGATTCTAGCAGAGCATTGTCATACTACAACTAAAACTCAATGAAAAAGATATAAAAAGCATAAAAATCCGGAGTTAGGAGGGTTGCAAACGCTCCACAACGGCTTCCTTCACTTCCCACGAAGTTCCTCAGCTTCTATGATGCCCTAAGAAGAGACCCTAAGTGTCCTTTTATAGTGGGGAGGCTCTACCATGACGGAATCTTCCAGAATTTGTGTAACATTACGCACTTGTGTAGAAAATCTCGGAGCTCGGAATAAAAGGTGCTGTTTACGCTTGGCCGACCGGTCTTGACCGGTCGGACTGTTTGGAATGGAGTCCAGCGTGCACAGGGAGGTCCCTGACCTGATGGCCGATCGGTCTTGACCAGTCGGACCAAGCTGGTCCTTAGTCCAGTGATTTCCAGAGTGGGCAGTAGGGTGGCCCACTGGTCTTAACCGGTCGTGGCTCCCTGGCCGACTGGTCATGACTGGTCGGACCTCTTCTTTCTCCCTTTCTTTCTTCTCTTTTCTCCCTCTTTCCTCTTCCTTCTTTAGTCCACCTTGGTCCTTCATTCATAGGCTCTTAAATATACTATTTTTTGTCACAAATTGGGCGAAGTTGCTCTCATTCCTACAATCACAAAACATGTATTAAATAGGCCTTTTAAACATGCAAACCATGCATATAATGTGATGTAATGGGCTATATCATGTATAAATTTGAGGTTCAACACACCCCCAACCAGCTTTTTGCTAGTCCCGAGCAAAACATGTGTGAAACAAGTTCAAACCTCCAAAAACCAACTCTCCTTTAGAAACTATGTTTTTATCCATTCTAAGACATACAAGTGTAAAATTCATAAAAAAATGAGGCGATAGAAATTGGAACCTTAAACTCTCAAAACATAATAAGTGTCCATATGAAATTCCCACTGATTAATTGATAAATAGAAGAACTTGAATAAATTCAACCTAGTGTGCATAATGAAAGTTCATCTCATGAGTTTCTGGGATTATCTTCCTCATAGATCAACTAAACTATGGATCTCAAGGTATACAGAGCAACAACAAGCCTATGACAGGAATTTGCCTTACCGTCCCTCCAACGACTTTCACACTATGTCCCATTTCCGGCTTTGGTTACAGGTAGACCATCCCCCGGTTGGTAATAGGTAGCCCTTTTCGGAGTTTTCCACCATGTTTTCCATCATTCCCAATTTTCATCCTTTCTTTTCCTTTTTCTTTTACATTAGATAGGATTTTTAGAAATCCATATCTTTCATTATTTTCCCATGGACAAGGATGGACAAAGTACCCTGGCTTGGTTCCTCAACACCTCAAATCTAAGTCTAGCCAATCCACAAATCACATAATCCCTTCAAACCATGAAAATTGTGTCATGTGAACTAGGTGTAAGAGTGTTCAAATTTTCTATCAATCACATAAATAGGAGAATTCACATATACAACCATTATATTAAGAGAAGTTCAAGACTTGCAACGTCACTCACTTCGTATCTCCTTTTCTTATACTCGTATCATCTCGAATACATAGAAATAAGGTTTTCTAAAAGAGTTTTGAATTTTTAAAAAATTCAAAAAAAATTCACATATGATGCTCGAAATGTTGCAAACTGCTAGATGAGGAATCTCATCTCACCCCCAACCAAATCTTGCATTGTCCTCAATGTAAAAAGATATGCAATGAGCATGAACATGATAGCAATGGTAAAATATAAGAGAGTGAGAACAATATTACCTGAGAGAGTCGATTATGGAAGCCTGCAACTCCGACAACTAAATCCACTAAAACAGTAAAACTAAAATAGAAAAAGCAACTAAACCTAATCTACGCTATATCTCCGTTAGACTAGGAGATCAATCATCCTGATACACAAGATCATTCAAAGTGATGGACATGTCCTCTGAATCAAATTTCTCAACAAATGGTTTAAGGCCTTGTCTATTAGCTTTAAAACAGTTACCATTTGTGGCATTCCCTATCTTGACAGCCCCATGAGAAAAAACTTCTTTAACAATGTATGGGCCGGTCCATCAAGATTGCAATTTTCCTGAAAAAGGATGAAGCCGGGAATTGTACAAGAGCACTTTCTAACCTTCATGGAAGGATTTCCTAAATATATGTTTGTCATGAAAGGCCTTCATCCTACTCTTGTAAATCCTCGAGTTCTCATAAGCATCGTTCTGGATCTCTTCAAGCTCATTAAGTTGGAGTTTGCGAAGCGAGCTAGCCTTGTCGATGTCAAAATTTAATGCCCGAATTACCCAATAGGCTTTGTGTTCAATCTCCACAGGCAAGTGGCAAGCTTTCCCATAGACAAGTCTATAAGGGGACATTCCAATGGGGGTCTTGTAAGCGGTACGGTGAGCCTAAAGCGCATAATCTAATCTTAGTGTCCAATCTTTGCGATCCTGCCTCACCGTCTTTTCTAAAATCTGTTTGATTTCCCGATTGGAAATTTTTGCTTGCCCACTCGTCTGTAGGTGGTATGGGGTACTCACTTTATGCCTAATGCCATATTTCTTCATTAATGCTTTAAAAGGCCTATTGCAAAAGTGAGAACCACCATCACTAATGATGGCTCGAGGCATTTCAAATCTGGAAAGTATGTTTTCTTTAAGGAACTTTAGAACCGTACGATGATCGTTGGTTCTACATGGAATCGCCTCTATCCATTTAGACACATAGTCTACAGCAAGCAATATATAGACTTGTCCAAAAGATGAGGGGAACGGTCCTATGAAATCGATGCCCCAACTGTCAAAGACTTTAAGATGTTGAATTGGGGTAAGAGGCATCATATTTTGATGGGATAATCCTCCTAACTTTTAGCCATGCTCGCATGCTTTGCAAAACTCGTGGGCATTTTTAAATAAAGTGGGCCAATAAAAACCACACTGCAGAATTTTTGTAGTGGTTTTCTTGGCGAAAAAATGACCCCCACATGCTTGATTATGGCAAAAGGAGATGACGAAATTATGTTCATCATCAGGGACACATCTCCTAATAATTTGATCTGGAAAATATTTAAATAGTAAATTTCATCCCAGAAAAATCTGCGCACTTCACTTAGAAATTTTCGTTTGTCTTACGCAGTCCAATGAATCAGCATCGCACCTATGGAAAGATAATTGTCTATGTCAGCGTACCATGGTGGATGTATAGCAACAAAGAGTTTCTCATCAGGGAATGAGTCCTCAATAGGTGACTCGTCAATGGAATTAGGTAGGACTAGGCGGGATAGATGATCCGCCACCACATTTTCTACTCCCTTCTTGTCCTTGATCTTCAAATCGAATTCTTGAAGGAGTAGGATCCATCTAAGCAAATGGGGCTTGGCATCCTTCTTAGAAAGAAGGTGTTTCAGCGCCACATGATATGTGTAAACAATGACCTTGGATCCTATTAAGCAAGGCCTGAATTTATCCAAGGCAAAGATGACGGCTAGGAGCTCCTTCTCCATAGTCGAGTAATTGACTTGGGCGGGATTCAAGGTCCTACTCACATAATAGATAACATGGGGCTTCTTATCCTTCTTTTGGCCTAACACCGCCCCAGCAGCATAATCGCTCGCATCGCACATCAACTCAAAAGGTACGGACCAATCCGGTGGTTGCATGATAGAAGCGGTTGTCAACATGTCTTTTAGCTTTGAAAAAGCTAATTGACATTCGACACTCCACTCAAATTGGTTCTCCTTTTGGGGAAGGCTACATAAGGGCCTTGAGATATGACTAAAATCCTTTCTGAACCTTCTATAAAAACCGGCGTGTCCAATGAAGGACCGCACATCGCGTATGCTTTTGGGTGGTGGTAGATTGGAAATTATATCAATTTTTGCCTGGTCTACCTCTATTCCAATAGACGAGATGATATGTCCAAGGACTATTCCTCTTGTACCATGAAATGACACTTTTTCCAGTTTAAGACGAGGTTCTTCCCTTCACACCTCGTCAAGACCAACTTTAAGTGATTGAGGCACTCATCAAAAGTACAATAAAAAATTGAAAAATCGTCCATGAATACCTCGAGAAATTCACCCACCATGTTCGAGAAAATACTCAACATGCATCGTTGGAATATGGTGGGTGCATCACATAATCTGAATGGTATTCTTCGGTATGCGAAGGTGCCAAACGGGCATGTAAAAGTGGTCTTCTCTTGGTCTTCTGGGGCTATCTCAATTTGATTGTAACCGAAATAGCCATCTAGGAAGCAATAATAGGAATGACCTGCTAACCTCTCTAAAATTTGATTCATGAATGGGAGAGGAAATTGGTCCTTCCTAGTGACCGTATTTAGCTTCCGATAATCAATGCACATACGCCAACTGGTGGTTACTCTAGTCGGTATAAGCTCGTTGTTGGCATTTTTTTATGATGGTAATACCGGATTTCTTAGGGACAACTTAAGTAGGACTCACCCATTGGCTATCCGAGATAGAGTAGATGATACCCACATCTAGTATCTTTAACACCTCAGTTTGACAACCTCCATCATATTTGGATTTAGCCTTCGTTAAGGTTTTCTAGCCATTTTCGCATTTTCTTCAAGGTGTATACGGTGAGTACAAACCGAAGAGTCTATCCCCTTGAGATCCGCTATTGTCCAACCTATGGCTCCCCTATGTTCTTTGAGTAGTTCAATCAACTTGAGCTCTTGGTCTTTCCCTAGGTGAGAGGCAATGACAACTACGAATGTTTCTTCTTGACACAAGTATACATATTTAAGCTCGGATGACAATGGTTTAAGGTTAGGTTTTGGTGGTTTGATGTTAGACGGTAGAGGACTTGATGTGGTTGGTGGCAATCTTTCAAAATGGGGCCTCCACCGGCTAGTATCAACTACCGGTTTCTCAATATTCAATGCTTGCACAATTTCACTAATGATGGGGTGTTTGGAATCCTCGAAATGTGTCAAGCATGTCTCCAATCTTTCTAGTGGTTCAAGTTGGAGGAGCTCTTCTTCTTCAAAAGATTCGAGCATGTTTACCTCGAAGAGCTTGTCGTCATCAACATCCCTATGCCTTTTGCCCAAGTGGAACATATTCACCTCTAATGTCATGTTCCCAAAGGATAATTGCATCACCCCATTCTGGCAATTGATGATTGTGTTTGATGTAGCAAGGAACAGGCAGCCTAAAATCACCAGTATTTGAGTGCTAGCATCTATAACCGGTTGTGTGTCCAAGACGATAAAATCTACCGGGTAGTAGAATTTGTCAACTTGGACTAGAACATCCTCAACTATCCCTCTCGGTACACGGATGGATCTATCATCGAGTTGCAACGTGGTTTTGGTGGGTTTTAATTCACCAAGACCCAATTGCTCATATATTGAGTACGGGATCAAGTTTACGC
The DNA here is from genome assembly GCA_003013855.2 of Liriodendron chinense. Lineage (NCBI taxonomy): Eukaryota > Viridiplantae > Streptophyta > Magnoliopsida > Magnoliales > Magnoliaceae > Liriodendron > Liriodendron chinense. The sequence continues at coordinate 75,089 of PVNU02000289.1, read as the reverse complement.
TTGCCCCCAAGTCTAGAATGCACGCTCAATCCGGCAGTCTCCAATAATACATGAGATTATGGGACTACTGGGATCTTTGAACTTTGGGGGGGTTCTTTTGAGTGAGAATGGCACTCACTTGCTCATTTAGGAAGGCCTTTTGCTGCACATTATATTTGCGTTTAGTTGTGCATAGGTCCTTTAGAAACTTGGCATAAGAGGGGATTTGTTTGATGGCATCAAGCAATGGAATGTTTATCTTGACTTGTCTAAAAATTTCTAAAATATCATGAGAGTTTGGGAGAGATTTTGGAGCAACCAATCTCGAAGGGAATGGTGCTACGGGCTTATAAACGCATTCCGTTTCTTGTGGGGCTAAGTTGGATCCGTCCTCATACTTAGAATTTACCGGATCATTTGGCTTGTCGGCCTTCATCGGAATAGTTTTGTCAATTTGTTTACCACTTCTAAGAGTGGTGACGGATTTGTCTTGCTCCATATGTTGGTTGGAGAGATTAGGAATGCTTACTTCATGTACTTGCTTTGGATTGGGCTAAGGTTGGGCCGGAAAGGTCCCTTCCCTAGCATTCAAGCGTCCCTTACTCTCATCAACCGAGACTTTAAGCTCTTGAAGCATTTGCTGATTTGTTTGATTGATTTGCGTTTGCCCTTGCATAAACACTTTTAAGGTGTCCTCCATTGAGAATTGAGCTGGGGCCATATTTTGCATGGGTGGCCCTCCTTGAGAGTTGGTAGGATTGCCCGTGGGAGCATTCTTCCAACTGAAATTTGGGTGGTTCTTCCAAGTAGAGTTGTACGTATTACCCACCGATCCATTAAAAGGCCGTTGATAACCATATGTGACATTTGCATGTTCATGTAACACCTCTTGAAATGTAGGAATTGTAGGACAATCTTGCGTAGCGTGTAAATTGGTGAAACAAATCCCACACGTGGTCTCAATAGCTTCATTGGACTTTGAAACTCCACTCTTACTAAGTTCCATGGTCTCGATCTTCCTTGTGAGGCTGGCTAACCTTAGATTCACATCATCTTCCTCCTTAAGGATATAAATCCCTCCTTTCTCTTTTTCTTGAGTAGGCTTGGGGTTATTAGATTTATCAAAGGTATCCCACGATTGGGCATTCTCGGCCAACATATCCAAATAATTCCAAACTTCATCTGGATTTTTGCTCATAAACTCGCCGTTGCACATCATCTCTATAAATTAGCGCATATTGGAACTTAATCCATCATTGAAGAAGTTTATGATTCGCCAACTTTCGTAGCCGTGATGTGGGCAAGCAAGTAGGAGGTCCTTAAACCTTTCCCAGCATTGGAAGAATGATTCACTCTCTTTATCCGAAAAATTCATTATGGCTCTTCGAAGGGTGATCGTTTTATGAGCTGGGAAGAACTTTTTCAAGAATTCTTGAGTAATCTCATTCCATGACCCTATTGAATGTGTTTAAAGAGAGTGAAGCCAAGTCTTGGCTCTTTCTTTCAATGAGAAGGAAAAAAGTTTAAGTTTAATTGCATCTTCAGAGAGATTAGTGTATTGCAAATTAGCTACCACTTCTTCGAAGTCCTTTAAGTGCAAATATGGGCTTTCAAAGTCTAGCCCATGGAACTTTGGTATAAGTTGAATCACACTTGGCTTTATATTGATGTTTCCCTTGGTTGGTGGTAAGACCACGAACGAGGGTGTAGTTGCACGGGCCGGCTGTAGGTAGTCCCGTAATGATCTCATTTGAGGAACGTTATGTACGTCATTCTTTCCTACTCCGTCTTGATTTGCGTTTGTAGCTGGAGCAGGGGGGGGGGGGATTCCTTAAAGGTTTTGATCCATACTCCCGAAGCTATCAGAATGCTCTTGGTAATTTTAGACTCGTCTATGGACTGATAATGGCCCAACTAAACCACCTTCGGATTGGAGACGATTGGAGTGGTCACGTTCCCAACGCGGCATAAACCACTCAACTAACGACTAAACTAATCCTAAGTCCTAAAATCTGGATTTAATCTAAAAATTGAAAATCTGTAAAAAGCACTAAGTTAGAAGGAAATTACCCGATTCGCTTGAACTAGAGAAGAAATCCTACAAAGCAAAACAATGTGTTAGTTCTAGGAAATCAGAAAAACCTATCTACTTCTACTTCTACAGCCACTAAAACAATCTAAAACCGTTATCTAAATTCCCCAGCAACGGCACCAAAAACTTGTTCGCTCGCCTCAAGTGCAAGGCTGCGATGGAGTAATAGATCTCGGTAAGACCGATGTCGATCTACAGGGAATTAGAAAACAACTTCTAAGATATTTCAACAACTAGGATTGCAATAATTAAGAGATTCAATTGAGAGGATTATGTTAAAACAATGACTTAAGAAACACAGTAATTAAGGAACTAAGGCTTTCAAGGATCCACTTGTAACAATCCCATGTTAATCCAATCATTCCAAGCATAAACACAATTAGATTTGAAGTTCTATCTCTCATCTAGTTGGAAGATAAAACATTAAACACATTCAATCCCACTTAAGTTGAACTTCCAAGATTTAGTCCCATTCAACCACATATAGCATTCGAAATCATAGCCTTCGGAGTAACAACCATGCCTATGGACTATGGCATGCTCAAGGGTTACCATAATTCAAATCTAATCAAGCAAAACATGATAATCTTAGAGAATTGCAAGGAATCCATGTTCGAAGCACATGAACTCTCATAAAACTTCTAAAAATATCAACTTTATATGAACTAGAACACTCAAAATTCAAACTTAAAGTGAAACTACTTGAATTAAACTGAATTAAACATGAAATTAGCTACAAGCTTCACCTCTCAGCCTTAGTTGAGAGATTCTAGCCGAGCATTGTCATACTACAACTAGAACTCAATGAAAAAGACATAAAATGCATAAAAAATCAGAGTTGGGAGGGTTGCAAACGCTCCACGATGGCTTCCTTCACTTCCCATGAAGTTCCTCAGATTCTATGATGCCCTAGGAAGAGACCCTAGGTGTCCTTTTATAGTGGGGAGGCTCTACCACGTCGGAATCTTCCAGAATTTGCGTAACATTACACACTTGCATAGAAAATTCGAGAGCTCGAAATAGAAGGTGTTGTTTACGCTTGGCCGACCGGTCTTGACTGGTTGGACTGTCTGGAATGGAGTCCAGCGTGCACAGGGAGGTCCCTGACCTGATGGCCGATCGGTCTTGACCGATCGGACCAAGCTGGTCCTTAGTCCAGTGATTTCCAGAGTGGGCAGCAGGGTGGCCGACCGGTCTTCACCGGTTGTGGCTCCCTTGGCCGACCGGTCATTGTTCGCTTCCCCAAGTGTAGGGTTGTGATGTAGTAATAAACTCGGTAAGACCGAGGTCGATCCACGGGGACTTATGTAGGATTTCACAAACACATTCAAAAGTGTCTATTGAAAGCTAACAACCAGATTTTGTATGAATTTGATGTGAGTAACAAAACTTAAACTAATTTGAAGGTAAATAATTATAAAAAAGGCACTAGGGGTTCAAGGATCCACTTGTAGTAATCCTTGATGTTCAATCCGCCGTTGTTTCTCACTTTCTCAACTAGAATCGATATTAAGATCTATCTAGCCGGATGATAGAGCTGTTAAACTAAACAATCTGTCATATGTAAGTCCAATGCATAGGATTCACTCAATGTAAGCTAAGCTGAGCATGCTCAATTGCATAGGTCAGTCCCAATTCCAAAAGGCTCAGTTCACAATCATAACCATCCTCAAGTCCTGTCACAAGACAAGGCTAGATTACAATTTGAACTTGATTCAAATCACATGCACAGTCTGTCACGCCCCAAACCCGGGGACCGGGCTCACTAAATTCCCGATCGCCGACCTTGGTGCCAACAGCCTCCGTAGTACCCCATTCTCGGCTCCTAGCTCTCATGTGCCAGGTTCCGATCCTGGGATCCTACCAGGAGGATTTTCAGGTTAAATTTTTTTTTTGTACAGGAGCATAATCAAAACCATAAAACATCATCAAATATCCACTAATAAGTTTGTTGAGTACAGTACTGGAAAGGAAATACAACATGAAGCAAAAGTCCAAAATATCAGGTACATAAACCGCGCTCAACGCTGCTGATATGCTCTAGTACCTGCAGTGTAAACAAACGCGCATGAGCTTCCTACGAAGCCCAGTAGAGTGCGTGTGTGCGCGTGTGATGCATATGACTAGTATACAGATATCAGAGTAAGCGAAAGTAGTAGAGGGCTAAGTTACTAAGTTCATGAATGCTATCAGCCATCCCAAGGCTATGCAATGCAAGGGCCTACGTGGCCGAGTGTTACATGCTAGAGATGCAATGCAAACATGTTAATCCTCAACTGATCCACATATCAAAATAGTTCTCATCTGGGACATCACCGGGGTCTAGTATACTCTAATATTGGCCGCCGCACATCGCGCGCATAACCAAGCGAGTAGAAAAGACCTCACTATCTGCCTCGTCAGTGGTATGCCAATGCCCACCCGGCTCGCCGATAGCGGACCCATTCCATGAGCTGGTCAGACTCGACCTAGCTTACAGCCCACTGCACCCAGGCGGATAAAGTCACACCCCTTTCCAACCGACCTCGACACAGTGGGAGACGCGGCCTACTGGTATTTGGCACACGGGCGCTCATGTTATCCACTCGGTCTCGACGCTGGAGCATCCTACTGGTACCACAGGGTTTAGGGACTTTCACTCAAGGACATCCATAGCGCCCACGTACTAGAACAAGTTTTTGGTGTCCAATACTGCCAACCATGATGTGACTATGGTGGCCACCACCCCGATGCTGCTAGGGGGTGAAAGCGATCATGACATACATAATGCGAAATGCATGAGTCATACAATCCAAATCATGCACCAAACTTACGCATACTACGCAATCATGTGAGGCGACCCTGTCTCACACGGGTCCCCTAAGTATAACAAGCCAACTAGCATATGCTATGGTTAATCATGATCCATAACAGGCATACGAATGATGCGTATGGGCATATGAATGAGCATGGTATTCATTATACTAAGCATGTTATCAGTGTGACATATCAAGCTAATCATACTAGCATGTTACCAACATATCATGTAACATTGGCCTTAAAAGGCCCAATATATATATAGAGAGTGGGACCCGGATTGTAGGTCCCATTGGAAATGTAAAAGTCCTCTTGGCATAGCCCACTTGAGACCACATCGGCCCCATACTTGGGCCTGCACATACAAGGTAGGTCGACAAAATGTATGTACGGCATGGATAAATCATATACATCATGGTAGAGCTAAAAGATACATCACGTTGGGACCCATAGGGTGGGCCACCTGCTGGGCAGCGTGGTACCCATCTAGTCCCAATAAATTTTGAATCAAACAGATACTTGTGTTTTCTCCTTCATCCATATCCATGTGATCTTATGAACAGATTGGATGGCAAATAAACATCACTGTAGGACCTAGAAAGGTTTCAACGTTTAAGATTATCATTTCCATTGTGGCATGGTCCACTTGACATTAGGATATGCTTAAATTTTGGGCCCAGCCACTTATGAATAGGTTGGGTGACAAATAAACATCATTGCAGGTCTAGGAAGGTTTCAATGATGGAGATCATTATTTCCACTGTTGTCCCGTGGCATGGCCCACTTGCCATTGGGATATGCTTAAATTTTGGGCTCAGCCACTTATGAAACAGGTTGGATGACAATTAAACATCACTGTAGGGCTGGGAAGGTTTCAACGGTAGAGATCATTATTCCCACTGTTGACCCGTGGCATGGCCCACTAAAATGAGCTGGAAAAACATATGGACGGGATAGGTAAAGCATATACATTCTAGGTGGGCCCAACGAGTGGGGCCCATTCACAATGCCCATATAGACTATAAGCCGCTGGGCAGCAGCGTCCCCTGGACGCTGTCTGTCCAGCAGCAGTATTTTATTTTATTTTATTTTATTTTATTATTATTATTATTTTTTTATATTTACTCTCAACAAGTGGGCCCACAGAAGTATCCGATCAAGCTGATGTTTTTGTTTTTCTTTCCTCCATGTATGTGTGAACTTATGAACAGGTTGGATCTCAACTAAACATCATGGTAGGCCATAAGAAGGTTTCAACGGTAGGGCCACTGTCCCTACTGTTTTCTGTGGTGGGGCCCCCTTGAGACTTGGATCTGACTCATTCTTGGGGTCATGCCCTAAAATGATCTCCCCAACTGGATGGACGGTGTGAATACAGCACATGCATAATGGTGGGACCCACGAGTGGGCCACCAGCCTGCCGAGCTAGCGTACCCGGACGCAGGTACGCCCAGCGTCAGAGGCTATGCCTCTTCTTTCCGTTTCCTTCTTCTTTTCTTTTTTTGTTTTTGTACTTATATCATGTGGGGCCCACATGGGACTGATCCACTCCGTTCATCAGTTTCCTCATCTCATGGGGGACACAATAAGCCCAATATTGGGTATATGATTCGGTCTAGAAACTTCAAAGTGGGCCGAAAGATTTCTGACAGTAGAAATCATTACTTACACAGTTTTATGCGGTGCGGTCCACTTAAGATTTGGATCAGTTTCAAATTTGGGGCCTGGCCCTAAAATGATACGGGAAAACAAGTGGACGGTGTGGATGGAACACAAACATCAAGGTGGGTCCCACGAGTGGGGACCCCATTCACTGACAAGTGACGCTGGACGTTCCAGCGTCAGAACGTCCAGATGCTGGACGTCCAGCGTTCTCATATATTTTTTTTTGTTTCTTTTTTTTGTGTTTATATCATGTGGGGCCCACTTAGGGACGATCCACCCCCTTCATCATGTTCCCCAGCTCATTGGGGACCCATCAAGCCCAATATTGGATGGGTGATGTGGTCCACAAACATCACGGTGGGCCCAAGAAGTCTCAACAGTAGGCTTCATTGGCCCCACTGTTTTCAATGGTGTGGTCCACCTGAGATCTGGATCTTCTTCATTTTTGGTGTCCTGCCATAAAATGGGATGGAGAAACAGATGGACGGCGTGGATTGCATGCATACATCAAGGTGGGTCCCACATGTGGGGACCCTGCCCAACGCCTAAAGGGCTTCTTAGCCCACGTGCTGCTGGGCAGCAGCGCCCTCTGGACGCTGTCTGTCCAGCGGCACCTCGCCCTTTGTTTATTATTATTATTATTATTATTATTATTATTACAAGGTGGGGCCCATTCATGGATGATCCAATCCATCCATCAGGTTCTCCACCACCGGGTGGGCCCAAAAGAAAGCAAAGAAAAGGGAGTAAATTAAGAAAAATGGGAGTTTATGCCCCTTGCACTCACCTCGATGGATGGTTAGACGGTTGGATTGGATCGGGTTGATGATCGGATGATCCGGACGGTCCGGATGATGGTTGAGGCCCTCCAAGCTTGGATCTCCACCCTCAATTTCTCTAATCTCTCTCTTGATCACTCAAATCTCCCTCTTCTCTCAAATCTTTCTCTTTCTCTCTCCTTTCTCAAATCTCTTTTGCAAATATGGGAAGTGAGGCCTCCTCTCCCCATACGTATGGCTCTTGTATGGGAGAGAGGGGGGTACATTAGTGATGATGATGATGATGGGAGAGGTCATGGGAGGAATGGGTTGGAGTTGACTTTGGTGAGAGAGGAATGTGATAGGTATGGTGTGAGTAGGCTAGGGTAATGATAGGGGTATAGGTGAGGGTGATGGTGATTGATTTGACATATTCTTGGGATTTTTGCAAGTGGGGCCCACGCCACACGCGCGTTGCGCGGCCCATCTTGGATTACGCAATCGATTATAACTTTCACACCGGGTATCGAAATGGGGCGTGCCGCACGGCGTTGGAATCGCAGCGCCTACGCGGTCGCCGGGGTATAGGTCTCAGGTCGATGCGGTACTAAAATAGGGTCACGATCAAGGCTCGCTAATCTGGTCCATTCAGGACGTACCAACACCGGAAATTAAGCATACAGAGGGCAAATAAGGGTATGGGTCTTACACAGTCCATACACATTACAGAAATTCAGAAAAGTAGAACCTTGGTAGGAAGTTCCCACATGAAGATCATAGTACTAGAGCATACTCCAATTCCTCGGATCATACAAGTCTAGACTAATACAAACCAATTAAGAATTTAAGTAATTCTCCCAAACATCCATGAGTCATCATAAGACTAAGAAAAACTACTTAAAGCTTGTATAAACTTCAAACCATAGTTTCATAAACATGAATTCCAAACTTAAAACCAACTAAATACGAATTGAAACATCTTAGATTCACTACAAGCTTCACCTCTTAGCCCTAGCTAAGAGGTTTAGCTGCTCATGATCTAAGGAAACATGAAACAACAAAAAAAAACTCATAAAAACAGTAAAACAAACTAGAAGGAGTTGTGGAACTCCGAAATCCACTTCCGTCGCCTCCAACCTTGCTTCAACCCTTCTAAGATACCCTAGGAACGATCCCTAGGTCTCCTTTTATAGTAGGGAGGCTCCGCAACTTCAGAAGAATCAAGAATCTGCGTAAGAGTTATGCAGTGCGCAGAGAAAATCGAACTGAAATTAGAAAGTCCCGATTCTTCACGTGGCCGACCGGTCACGACCGGTCGTGCTTCAATGGGAAAACAGTCTAGCGGCCTTTGGAGTTTAAAATACTTTCTGGCCGACCGGTCTGGACTGGTCGGACTGGTCTGGCCCACCGGTCACGACCGGTAGGACTGTGTTTGGCTTAGGTCCAGCGAGTTCAGCATGCATGGAAAGTTGGCCGACCGGTCGTACGACCGGTCTGACCTTCCTGGCCAACCGGTCACGACCGGTCTTGGCCTATTTCTGGTTTAATTTCTTCTTTCTTTCTTCTTTTCTTCTTTCCTTGCTTCCTTCTTTCTTTGGTCCTCCTTCGATCTTCATCCAAATAGTTCCAAATAAGCTCTTTTCATCTTCAATTAGGCGGAGTCCACTCTCAATCCTGCAATCACAAAACATGCATTCCATTAGTCTTTAAATCATAAAAATCTCGCACAATGAGTGATGAATTGGGGTTAGAATATGCACAATTAAGAGCTCAACACACCCCCAACCAGCATTTTGCTAGTCTCGAGCAAAACATGCGTGAAACCAATTCCATTCTCCAAAACTCAACTCTCTTTCAGAAACCGTTATTCTATAAATCCCAGACATACAAGTGTAAGATTCAGAAATATTAGGCGATAGAGATTGAAACCATAAACCCTCAAGACATGATAAGCATTCATATGAAATTCCCGCTGATTGGTCAATAAATAGACGAACTTGAACAAATTCAACCTAGTGTGCATAGTGAAAATTTATCTCATGAGTTTCTAGGATTATCTTCCTCATAGATCAACCAGACCATAGATCTCAAGGTATGTGGAGCAACATCAAGCCAATGACTGGAATTTGTCTTACTGTCCTTCCGACAACTTTCTCACTACGTCCCATTTCTGGCTTTGGTTACGGGTAGACCATCCCCTGGTTGGTAGTAGGTAGCCCTAATCGGATTTTTTCACCATTTTTCCATCATTCCCAATTTCATCCTTCCTTTTCCTTTTTCTTTTAAATTAGATAGGATTTTTAGAAATCCATATCTTTCGTTATTTTCCCATAGACGAGGATGGACAAAGTACCCCGGCTTGGTTTCTCAACACCTTAAATCAAAGTCTAGCTAATCCACAAATCATATAATCCTTTCACTTATGAAAATCGTGTAATGTGAACTAGGTGTAAACGTGTTCAGATTTTCTATCAATCACATAACTAGGAGAATTCACATATAAAACCATTATGCTATGAGAAGTTCAAGACTTAGAACCTCATACACTTCATATCTCCTCCTCTTATGCTCATATAATCTTGAATGCATAGAAACAATGTTTTTCCAAAAGAGTTTTGAATTTTAGAAAAATCAAAAAATTTTCACATAATTGCTTGAAATGTTACAAAACGCTGGATTCATCCAAGTGATCCTACACCCCCAACCAAATCTTGCATTGTCCTCAATGTAAAAGATGTGCAATATGCATGACATGAGAGCAATGACATAAAATAAGGGAGAGTGAGAATGAGAGTACCTGAGGTAGTGAAAAGAGGAATTCTTCCTCCTTCTAACAAACCTAAGCAAAGGTAAACAAAAGCAACAAAATCCTAATCCTAACTACTCTATACCTCCGTCAGACTAGGAGATCAATCATCCTGATACACAGGGTCATTCAGAGGTATGGACATACCTTCTGAAGGAAATTTCTCAAAGAATGGCTTTAATCGTTGTCCATTTTTCTTAAAGATATTACCGTTCCTCGGATTTAACAGCTCGACAGTCCCATATGGATAGACAGTTTACACAATGTAGGGACCGGTCCATCGAGATCTCAATTTTCTCGAAAATAAATGTAGGCGAGAATTATACATGAGGACTTTTTGATTGATCGTGAATGTCTTGCGAAGAATATTCTTATCATGGAATATCTTCGTCTTGGCCTTGTAAATTCTCGCATTCTCATATGCTTCGTTCCGGATTTCTGCAAGTTCATTCAATTGTAGTTTGCGCAACGAGCTTGCCTTGTCAGAATCAAAATTCATCTTCTTAATTGCCCAATATGCCCTATGTTCCAACTCCACAGGCAAGTGACAAGCTTTCCCATAGACAAGTCTATAGGGAGACATTCCAATAGGGGTTTTGAAAGCAGTACGGTAGGCCCAAAGCGCATCGGTAAGCCGAAGTGACCAATCCTTGCGATCGGGGTTCACCGTTTTCTCTAAAATGTGTTTAATTTCCCTATTGGATATCTCAGCTTGTCCACTCGTTTGTGGGTGATAGGGAGTGCTCACTTTGTGTGTTACGCCATATTTCTTCATTAAGGTTTCAAAAGGGCGATTGCAAAAGTGAGACCCTCCATCACTTATGATGACTCGAGGTGTTCCAAACCGGGAAAGAATATTCTCTTTTAAGAAGCGAATGACCGTTTTATGGTCATTATTCCAGCAAGAGATGGCCTCGACCCATTGGGAAACATAATCAACGGTAAGCAAGATGTATACGTTTCCAAAAGAAGATGGGAATGGGCCCATGAAATCGATGCCCCAACAATAAAAAATTTCGATTATTAAGATGGGATTGAGTGGCATCATATTTCTACGGGAAATTCCTCCTAATTTCTGACAAGCTTCACATGCTTTGCAAAACTCATGTGTGTCTTTGAACATGGTGGGCCAATAAAACCCACATTGCAGAATTTTCGTTGTGGTCTTTTTAGCCGAAAAGTGGCCACCACATGCCTGAGAATGACAGAAGGAGATGATACTTTGTTGTTCCTCATCTGGCACACATCTCCTTATGATTTGATCGGGACAATACTTGAATAAGTATGGGTCGTCCCATAGGAATTTTCGCACCTCCGTGAAGAATTTATCCCTATCTTGCTTTTTCCAATGTGTAGGAATTGTACCTGTAGCAAGATAGTTAGCAATGTCCGCATACCATGTCAATTGGGAAACAGCAAAAAGTTGTTCATCAGGGAACATGTCATTGATCGCAGTCGTTTCAGGGGAATCATTGAGGATAAGTCGAGAGAGATGGTCAGCTACTACATTTTCTACTCCTTTCTTATCACGTATTTCTATGTCAAATTCGTGGAGTAGAAGGATCCATCTTAACAACCGTGGTATAGCATCCTTCTTAGAGAGAAGATACTTAAGCGCGGCATGGTCAGTGAATATAATGATCTTGGATCTAATCAAATAGGACCTAAACTTGTCCAAGGCAAAAACTACGGCTCAAAGTTCTTTTTCAGTAGTGGTGTAGTTTGCTTGGGCTGAGTTTAGGGTTCTACTTGCATATAGATGACACATGGCTTTTTCTCTTTTCTTTGACCTAGCACGGCCCCAATAGCATAGTCACTAGCATCGCACATAATCTCAAAAGGAAGGCTCCAATCAGGTGGTTGCATTATGGGAGCACATGTCAACATACCTTTAAGGGTGATAAAGGCCTTTTGACATTCTTCATTCCACTCGAATGAATTTTCCTTTTGAAGTAAGTTACATAAAGGACGAGAGAGTGAACTGAAGTCTTTTATGAACCTTCTGTAAAATCCTGCGTGTCCTAAAAAGGACCGTATATCTTGTATGCTCTTGGGTGGTGGAAGGTTAGAGATGAGATCAATTTTCGCTTTGTCCACCTCGATTCCATTTTGTAAAACGATGTGACCAAGTACAATTCCCTTTTGAACCATGAAGTGACACTTCTCCCAATTCAGCACAAGGTTCTTCTCTTCACATCTTTTCAGCACAGATTTCAAGTGCTCAAGGCACTCATCAAAGCTACAACCAAATATGAAAAAATCATCCATGAAGACTTCGAGAATTGTCCCCACCATGTCAGAAAAGATACTCATCATACAATGCTGAAAGGTGGCAGGGGCATTACATAGTCCAAACAGCATCCATCGATAGGCGAAAGTGCCGAATGGACATGTGAATGTAGTCTTTTCTTGGTCTTCACGGGCAATCTCTATTCGGTTGTACCCTGAATAGCCATTGTTCGCTCGCCTCAAGTGTAAGGCTGCGATGTAGTAATAAAACTCGGTAAGACCGAGGTCGATCCACAGGGAAATAGAAACAAGCTTCCAAACTACTCCAGCAACTCAGTTTATGGAAGAAATTCAGATTCAATTGGGTATTTAATTAAACAGCAACTTAATGAAAAATCAGAGATATAAAGTACTAAGGCTTTCAAGGATCCACTTGTAGCAATCCTATGTCAATTCAGTCAATCCAAGTAGAGAACACAAATAGATTTGAAGTCCTATCTCTCATCTAGTTGGAAAATAAAGCATTCACACACATTCAATCCAAATCAAGTTGAACTTCCAAGTTCAAGTCCATTCAATCAATGTAGAATTCAAATCCATAGCCTGCGGAGTAACAGCCATGCCTATGACTATGGCCTGCTCAAGGATTACTATAATTCGAATCTAAACAAGCAACCTGTGACAATCTCAGAGAATTGCAAGGAATTCATGTCTTGGGTACATGAACTCTCATAAAACATCTCAAACAACCACTTTTGGAACTGAAACATAAGAAAAATCCAAACTTGAATTGAAAAATACTTGAATCAAACTGAATCCAACATAAAATTAGCTACAAGCTTCACCTCTCAGCCTTAGCTGAGAGGTTCTAGCCGAGCATTGTCATGCTGCAACTAAAATCTCAAAATAAAAACAGAAAAACCCGAATAGGAGAATTGCAGACGCTCCACGATCGCTTTCCCTCCTTAGAACCTCGTTCCTTAGCTTCTCTGATACCCTAGGAAGACCCCCTAGGTGTCTTTTTATAGCAAGCAACCTCCCTTGCGTCGGATTCTGCGAAAGACTACGCATTGCGCAGCGTTTTCCGGAGTCCAGATTTAGAAAGGACTCATGTTACGCAGAGCCGACCGGTCGTGACCGGTCGGACTGGACTTTCATACATTCCAGGGAGTGCAGCCAACCGGTCATGACCGGTCGTACTGGACTGTCCATTCATCTAGCAAGTGTGGCCGACCGGTCATGACCGGTCAGACCAACTTTGAGTTTATTCTAGTGTATATAGCCGACCGGTCGTGACCGGTTGGGCTCCTCTGTCCATCTTCCAGTGCATGGCCGACCGGTCGTGACCGGTTAGCCTGTCTTCACTTTGGTCTTCTTTCCTTCATTTCTCCTCTTTTCTTCTTCTTTCTTCGGTCCTCTTTCGTCCTTCATGTAAAAGCTCCAAATGCATTCTTTTGGCTCGTAATTAAATGAAGTCTGCTCTCATCCCTATAACCACAAAACATGTGTTAGGTGGGCCTTTAAACCATGAAAACCATGCAAACCTTGTCGTGAAATGGGCAATGCAATGTATAAATTGGAGGTTCAACAGCCATCAAGGAAGCAAAAGTGGGAATGACCCGCCAACCGTTCTAAAATTTGATCAACAAATGGTAGGGGGAAGTGGTCTTTCCTCGTGATAGTGTTTAGCTTCCTGTAGTCAATGCACATTCTCCAACCGGTAGTGACTCTAGTTGGCACGAGTTCATTATTGGCATTGGCTACGATGGTTATTCCGGATTTCTTAGGCACCACTTGAGTTGGGCTCACCCATTGACTATCGAATATTGGGTAAATAATACCCACATCTAATAGTTTCATCACTTCTGCCTTAACCACATCCTTCATGTTTGGATTTAGTCGTCTTTGTGGTTGCCGGGATGTCTTTGTATTCTCCTCAAGGTGTATGCGATGAGTACAAATCAGTGGGTCTATGCCTTTGAGATCCGCAATTGACCATCCAATGGCACTCTTGTGCTCTAATAGAGTGGCCATTAGCCTACTCTCTTATTCCTCATCCAAGTGGGAAGAGATCACCACTGGATATGTCTCATCTCGACCTAAATAAACATATTTCAGCTCACTTGGTAATGGTTTTAGGTTGAGTGTTGGTGCCTTGATGTTGGATGGGAGGGCCTTATTCTCATTGACAGGCAAAGGCTCAAATAGGGCCCTCCATCTTTTATTATCAAGCACCGGCATCACATCTAGAATGGCATCCATCTCTTGTATTGTGTCATCATTTATCTCATGAGAATGGGCCACACATGCCTCCAAAGGGTCGGAAGATAGTGACAAGGGGAATGTATCTTCCACGAATGATTCAAGCGTGTTTAGTTCATGAATATCATCATCAACCTCCTGTGGTTGTTTGCATAAATCAAATATGTTAATCTCAAGGGTCATATTTCCAAAGGACATTTGTACAAGTCCGTTTCTACAATTAATATTTGCATTTGAAGTAGCTAGAAACGGTCGTCCAAGTATGACGGGAATTTGAGCACCGGTGCCTATCACGGGATGTGTATCCAAGACAATAAAGTCTACTGGGTAGTAGAATTTATCAACTTGGACTAGAACATCCTCAATCATTCCTCTCGGTATACGGATGGATCTATCAGCAAGTTGGAGTGTGGTTTTGGTTGGTTTCAATTCACCTAACCCAAGTTGCTCGTAGACTGAGTATGGAATGAGATTCACACTTGCCCCCAAGTCGAGTAAGGCTTGTTTAATTCGGTAGTCTCCTATGATGCATGAGATGGTTGGACTACCCGGATCCTTGTATTTTTGAGGCACCTCTTGTTTGATGATGGCGCTCAAATTCTTGGTGAAAAGTACTTTGTTGTGAACATTGTGTTTCCTTTTGACTGTAAACAATTCCTTTAGAAATTTGGCATATGATGGTATTTGTTTTATTGCATCCAACAATGGGATGTTGATCTTCACCTGTTTGAAAACTTCTAAAATTTTCAGATTTTTATCTAAAGGTTTAGGTGAAATCAACCTTTGTGGAAACGGGGCAACCGGCTTGTATTGCCTTTCCGGTTCTTTCTCTTGTGGAGTGTTGTTTGAGCTATCATCCTCTTTGAAAATTTCTGAATCCTTAGGCTTTGGGGCCTTCACCGGATTAGATTTGTCAATTTCTTTCCCACTCCTCAAAGTGGTGATAGCTTGAACATGTTCCGTGTGGTGAAAGGATGAGCTTGCATCTTGTATCTCAAACTAGGTTCTTGGGTTAGGAAGAGGTTGGGCAGGAAGTGTGCCCTTCTCTCTAACACTAAGATGAGATTCAACTCTAACCATTGATGTTTTCAATTCATTGATGGCTTGGGTTGAATTTTGATTGAATTTTAATTGCTCTTGCATGAACCCATCTATTTTCAGAGAATTTGTCTTATTATACTCATCTTGAATCGATACGAATGCACCCAACATCTCCTCTAACGTCACTTTTGGAGTAATGACTAGAGATGGACCTAGTATAGGTTGAGCTTGAGGGATAGGGGTTGCATTCGCAGTGGGTCCATTCCTCCAACTGAAGTTGGGATGGTTCTTCCAACTAGCATTAAACGTATTTGAGGTTGGAGCACCAAATTACCGTTGATAACTGTTTATGGCATTTGATTGTTCTTGTAAGATGTCCTGAACTGCTGAAATTGTGAGACACTCTTGTGTTGCATGTTGGTTTCCGGCACAAATTCCACAAATAGTTTCAATGTCATTGGAGTTAATCGTCTCTCCTTTCCTCAATTCCATGGCTTCGACCTTTCTTGTGAGGCTAGCCACTCGTGCACTTATGCTATCCTCTTCTGATAAGACATACATTCCTCCTTTTTCCTTTTGTTAGCAAGTCTTGGAATTTGTTGGTTTTGATGTATCCCAAGACTGTGCATTCTCAGCCAATTCTTCCAAATAATCCTATGCTTCATCAGCCTCCTTATTCATGAACTCCCCATTACACATCATCTCTACGAATTGGTGCATGGGTGAAGTCAGTCCTTCATAGAAAAAGCTTATAACCTGCCAAATTTCATAGCCATGATGTGGACATGCGTTTAATAGGTCCTTAAACCTCTCCCAACATTGGAAGAAGGTTTCATCTTCCTTTTGGGCAAAGTTCATGATAAGGCGCTTCAACATGTTTGTTTTGTGAGTAGGGAAGAGTTTTTTTATGAATTCCCTATGCATATCAGTCCATGCACCAATTGATCTTGGCCTTAATGCATGAAGCCAACCTTTTGCTTTATCTTTAAGAGTAAAAGGGAAGAATTTAAGTCTCACCACATCGTCAGTCACATTAGCAAAGTGCATGGTGGTTATTACCTCATCAAACTCCTTAAGGTGTTGATAGGCACTTTCACTGTCTAATCCATGGAATTTGGGGAGAAGTTCGTTCACTCCCGGTTTCAAATCCACATTCCCTGCATTTGGTGGAAATACTATGCATGAGGGAGTGCTTGCTTTTGCTGGTTGCAAGAAGTCATGTAAAGTTCTAGGTCGAGGAACATCCTCAACCACATTCTCCCCCGTTTTAGTTTGGTTTTGGCCCAGATTAGGATTGGCCATTGGATTAGGTTGATTCACAGCTATACCTTTAGAAAAAATTGGAGAGTTTAGATGTCTCCTAGCACGTGGCTTTCTGTCAATTCCTTCTACTATCCCCCTTTCACTTATGAGTCGGTTATTGGAATCCCGAGCCCAATGTGGCATGCAAAACCAAAAATATGAAACCAAGAGAAAGAAGAATTCTTCCTCCCTTTCTTCACTCTTCTCTAAGACTGAAGCACAAGGTGTCCTACAATGGCTAAGCCAGAAGCAAGGATAGAGACCGATTTCTCCTGGTCAATAGGGGTTCAAAGAACTCCCCACCCACTCTTTGAATCTTTTGAGAAAAAGTGCAGAAAAAGGAGAAAGAGGAGTAGAGGTGAGAAAAGAAATCTCTGAGCACAAGGTGATCGAAGACGGCAGAGCCGACCAATAGGAATCCAGGTGGCACAAGGCCGACCTTTCAGAGATCCAAAAGGAGTCTCCACCCACTCTACAAGAGATGAATATGATAGGAATGAATAGGAGAAGGAGAAGAGTAAGGTTTAGAAAGATAGAACCTGATTCGGTATTTGAAATCCTTGTATCTTCTTCAGCTTCCTAGAAATCCCTGAAAAGAAAAATCAAATAAACAAGCTAAGTTAGTCCTAAAATCCTAAAAATCCTAAATAGATACTAATTTCAGAAATTTGTGAAAAACCGTCAAAGTCCCCGGCAACGGCGCCAAAAACTTGTTCGCTTCCCCAAGTGTAGGGTTGCGATGTAGTAATAAACTCGGTAAGACCGAGGTCGATCCACGGGGACTTATGTAGGATTTCACAAACACATCCAAAAGTGTCTATTGAAAGCTAACAACCAGATTTTGTATGAATTTGATGTGAGTAACAAAACTTAAACTAATTTGAAGGTAAATAATTATAAAAAGGCACTAGGGGTTCACGGATCCACTTGTAGCCATCCTTGATGTTCAATCCGCTGTGGTTTCTCACTTTCTCAACTAGAATCGATATTAAGATCTATCTAGCCGGATGATAGAGCTGTTAAACCAAACAATCTGTCATATGTAAGTCCAATGCATAGGATTCACTCAATGTAAGCTGAGCTGAGCATGCTCAATTGCATAGGTCAGTCCCAATTCCAAAAGGCTCAGTTCACAATCATAACCATCCTCAAGTCCTGTCACAAGACAAGGCTAGATTACAATATGAACTTGATTCAAATCACATGCACAGTCCATACACATTACAGAAATTCAGAAAAGTAGAACCTTGGTAGGAAGTTCCCACATGAAGATCATAGTACTAGTGCGTACTCCAATTCCTCGGATCATACAAGTCTAGACTAATACAAACCAATTAAGAATTTAAGTAATTCTCTCAAACATCCATGAGTCATCATAAGACTAAGAAAAACTACTTAAAGCTTATATAAACTTCAAACCATAGTTTCATAAACATGAATTCCAAACTTAAAACCAACTAAATACGAATTGAAACATCTTAGATTCACTACAAGCTTCACCTCTTAGCCCTATCTAAGAGGTTTAGCTGCTCATGATCTAAGGAAACGTGAAACAACAAAAAAACTTCATAAAAATAGTAAAACAAACTAGAAGGAGTTGTGGAACTCCGAAATCCACTTCCGTCGCCTCCAACCTTGCTTCAACCCTTCTAAGATACCCTACGAACGATCCCTAGGTGTCCTTTTAAAGTAGGGAGGCTCCGCAACTTCAGAAGAATCGAGAATCTGCGTAAGAGTTACACAGTGCGCAGAGAAAATCGGACTGAAATTAGAAAGTCCTGATTCTTCACGTGCTGACCGGTCGGACGACCGGTCGGGCTGGCTGGCCGACCGGTCACGACCGGTCGTGCTTCAATGGGAAAATAGTCCAGCGGCCTCTGGAGTTTAAAATACTTTCTGGCCGATCGGTCTGGACCGGTCGGACTGGTCTAGCAGACCAGTCACGACCGGTCGCACTGTGTTTGGCTTAGGTCCAGCGAGTTCAGCATGCATGGAAAGCTGGCCGACCGGTCGCACGACCGGTCTGACCTTCCTGGCCGACCGGTCACGACCGGTCTTGGCCTGTTTCTGGTTTAATTTCTTCTTTCATTCTTCTTTTCTTCTTTCCTTACTTCCTTCTTTCTTTGGTCCTCCTTCGATCTTCATCCAAATAGTTCCAAACAAGCTCTTTTCATCTTCAATTAGGCGGAGTCCACTCTCAATCCTGCAATCACAAAACATGCATTCCATTAATCTTTAAATCATAAAAATCTCGCACAATGAGTGATGAATTGGGGTTAGAATATGCACAATTAAGAGCTCAACAGTCATGATTGGTCAGACCTCTTCTTTCTCCCTTTCTTTCTTCTCTTTTCTCCCTTTTTCCTCTTCCTTCTTTGGTCCACCTTGGGCCTTCATTTAAAGGCTCTTAAATATACTCTTTTTTATCACAAATTGGGCGAAGTTGCTCTCATTCCTATAATCACAAAACATGTATTAGATGAGCCTTTTAAACATGCAAACCATGCATATAATGTGATGTAATGGAATATATCATGTATAAATTTAAGGTTCAACACTTAGCCATCTGGCTTAGCCATCCTTCCACCAAGGAGAGTGAGAGTGAGGAAGTGAGTTTAGCTTAGGTCTAGCGCAACCCAACCTCTTGCCTTAGCCTCTTCGGTCAACCAATTCCTATTTAAACCACTAGTCTATAATCAATTTCATTTCATTATGCATGAGTGTTGTGCAACACCTACTCCCTTCTCAACCCGTTACTCATTTCATTCATAGCATCTCATTCATCCATAGCATTTCCTAATCGGCTCAAGTGTATGCTCTGAGGCTTGCCGACTTATCTCGGATCCTGCCCATAAAAAACTTGCGTTGAATAGTCACTCTGTGCGGTAAGCTAGTGATTTAGGGTAGGGACGTCGGGCTCAAGACACTGCTTGACAAGCGATGGTGCGATAACACACGACGTTTAACACACACAGCATTCATAGAAGTGCAAGAACCAGAACTAATCCTCAGAATCAGTGTTATCCCATGAAATAGAGACCGTATATCTATATGGGCAGAGTGGTTGCCTAACCCCTTCCCTCTCTGTAACCGTGGTCCTTACCTCGAATCTCAAGAAGTAAATCAAGGAGTCATCTTAAGAGTAAGGATCTTCGGATCTCGGGTTTTAAGCATTTCTATAGGGTCTAACCGACTGTAGATTTAAAGTAACTGGCTAGTGGCGACTTCAATCTTTATACCCCCTTTTCCAAAACATCAATCGGTGTAAAGCCCTCGAAAGAGGTAAACTCGTGGAAAGCCCTCGATCTTCGCGCCCCCAATTAACATACCGAAGGCGCAGATTTCGCCCGCCACTGTTCACAGTTGGGAATATCCTTGTTTTGATAAATGGATTAGCGTAACCATGCTCCAACTTGACAAAATCCAAATTTTAAATGGCTAAGGAATAATATAGACAATTCTACTCTGGGACACTTGCGAAATTATTGCATTGTAATGTAGGAGATCCATAAATTCGCAAAATGCATAGGCAACTGCCCATTACAAATAATCAGCTTGCAAGCAATGTTAGAGGATGGTACAACATATTAAAAACTACTACTCCATATCCAACGTGTATTATCCTCATAAGGTTGTGACACACATGTTAGTGCACTTTTCTGTGGCATACTAGTGCACTTTATTTGTCAATTACTTAGGTCAGTGAGTCTAGTATCGGTTGAGCTTAAAGAAGACGAAGACCGAAGACTCAAGCGGACCTACTGCATCAAGGAAGAAGAAACATGTAAAAGAGATGCCTTGGTGAAGCCTTAACCTTGAACCAAATCAAAACCATAACCTCTAGATGACCTTGACCCATTTAGGCATACTTGTAATCATCTTAGAATGGCCTTAGGTGTCCCAAAAGATCACCCAAATCTTGGCCATAGAGGTTGCATGAGCTGCTGGAAACAAAACAATCCAAACAATAACCTTCATGCACTGTTCGATCGGTCTGACCCATGGCTAACCGGTCGGCCAGTAGAGAGATTGGTGTTCACTCCCCAAGTGTAGGGTTGCGAAGTAGTAATAATTAGGAAAGACCGAGTATCGCTCCCACAGAGATTTATGAATGAGTATTCTCAAAATTTAACTAAAACAACTAATAATTAAGATTTTATTAAGAACTAAAGCTGAAAAATAATGTGTAAGGTAATATCAATCTAAAAAGGCACTAGAGTGCCAAGGATCCACTTTTGATAAGTTTCAATGCATCAACACAACTAGGTCTCTCATAACTCAATCGGAATGGAATTCATATCTCTATCCGATCAGAATATAGAGTGGTTAAATCAACAATTATCCAAAACAGTTGCTTATTCATTGATTCAATTCCCACATCAATGCTCAAGCCTTGGGCACACTCAATTGTGTAGGCCAAGCCTCTTTCCAATTTAGTTGAGATTCACAACCATAGCTTTCATCAAATCCTGTCACTAAACTTGATTACAACTAATGATTAGAACTCTAATTAAATCAAAATCAATAAGCAAATAGCTATTTCAGATTATAATAAAAAGATAAGAACTTTAGTTGAATGAGTTCCCACATGAAGATCGGGCCATTGTACACAAGACAATCAAAGGGTCTACCATGCCCGGAGTCGATGATAGATCAATGAACTACACAAGCATAAACAATGCTCAGAAGGTAAGCAACCAAGCTTAGAATCACTAAGAATCACATGAGCCCGGAGTCATCAAGAGATCAAAGTAAAGCCAAACTAGTACTTGATTCAAACTCATATTGAACTAAAATTCTTCAATTAAAACATAAAAGGAGACCTAGGTTGCATCAATCCATCAAAAACAAATCAAAAGCTTCACCTCTTAGCCCTAGCTAAGAGGTTTTAGTTCATCTCTAACATCCTTGAACTAGAAGCCTCAAAAACATAAAAACTACTAAAACATGAAGAAAACTAAGAAAACTTGAAGTAGAATCCGTCTCCCAAGCAATCCCCACATCCTAGCATGCCTTGGTATGAAGAGGAGAAGTCCCTTTTATAGCTTTCACACTTCACAAACGAAGAATCTTCGAGAATTTGCGTAGAATTTACGCACTACGCAGAGAAATTCGGAGCTAGACTTGAAAATTTCTAAACTGGGTGCATTGTCGATTGATCGTTCAGACTGGGCGATCAATTGTTAGTTCAAATAACTGTAAAAACTGCCTTTTCGGATCTGGTGATTAATCGACTGGCTGAGAGATCAATCGGTCACTTCTGGCGATCAATCAATCAGTGTCCAGCGATCAATCGGAGGGTGCAAAAAGTGTCTAGAGAGTTTTTTCCAAATTTCTTAAAAATCTGCCTTCTGGCGTTCTATGGGATGGGCGATCAATCGCTCAGGCTGGGCGATCAATCGCAATTCTTCACTTCAGTCTAGCAACAATTTTGTAAATTTCTACTGTGAGCGATCAATCGCTTAGGCTGAGCGATCAATTGACGGATCAATCTCTGGATCAATCTTTAGAAACTGCAACTTTCTGCATTTTACTTTAATGGCCCTGCAGCTCTGCACTTTGGTTTTTCTGGCCCTGCCAGGTCTTTTAACATGATTTCTTTAGTGTTTTTCTTTATTTCTTAACTCCATCTTTCATAGCTTCTTTCTTTCATTCTTGGGTTTTCTTGCTTTGATCCTCAAGGTGTCCTAAAGCGGTCTTTTAGCATTAGATTCAAAAGGTCTCTCTCTCATTCCTACAATAACAAACCATGCATTAGAATAGTCTTTAAACATAAAATCCATGCATAATGAGTGATGAATTGAGGTTAGAATATGCACAATTAAGAGCTCAACACACCCCCAACCAGCATTTTGCTAGTCCCGAGCAAAACATGTGTGAAACAAGTTTCATTCTCCAAAACCCAACTGTCCTTCAGAAACTATTCTTCTATACATTCCAAGACACACAAGCGTAAAATCAGAGAAATTAGGTGATAGAGGTTAAAACCTTAAACTCTTAGAACATAATAAGTGTTTATATGAAATTCCTGCTGATTGATTGATAAATAGAAGAACTTGAACAAATTCAACCTAGTGTGCATAGTGAAAGTTCATCTCATGAGTTTCTGGGATTATCTTCTTCATAGATCAACTAAAATATAGATCTCAAGGTGTATAGAGTAACAACAAGCCTATGACAGAAATTTGCCTTACCGTCCTTCCAACGGCTTTCACACTACATTCCATTTTCGGCTTTGGTTACGGGTAGACCATCCCCCGGTTGGTAGTAGGTAGCCCTAATCGAAAATTTCCACCATTTTCCATCATTCCCAATTTCATCCTTCCTTTTCCTTTTTCTTTTACATTAGATAGGATTTTTAGAAATCCATATCTTTTGTTATTTTCCCATGGACAAGGATGGACAAAGTACCCCGGCTTAGTTTCTCAATACCTTAAATCAAGGTCTAGTTAATCCACAAATCACATAACCCTTTCAAATCATGAAAATCGTGTAATGTGAACTAGGTGCAAAAGGTGTTCAAATTTTCTATCAATCATAAAAATAGGTGAATTCACATATAAAACCATTATATTAAGACAAATTCAAAGCTTGCAACATCCCTCACTTCGTATCTCCTTTTCTTATACTTATATCATCTCGAATGCATATAATCAAATTTTTCCAAAAGAGTTTTGAATTTTAGAAAAATCGAAAAATTTCTACATCATTGCTCGAAATGTCACAAAAGCTAGCAGATTCATCTAAGGAATCTCTCTCACCCCCCAACCAAAACTTTACATTGTCCTCAATGTAAGAATGTATACAATGAATGCAACACATGAGAGTAATGCCAAAACAAAAAGAGAGTGAGAAAGAGAGATATCACCTGAAGCATATATTTCATGGCAAGATTAGCTTTTGGAGATGGATTACTTCACAAATAAATCAACTGATCAAAGTAAATCCTAATGGGAAAGCATTCTAGAAAATCGTCCTCCATCAGACTAGGAGGTTAATCCTAACAACTCATTCAAAAGCATAAAGTCAAGCAGAATCATTGATGGATCAAAAGGTTTCGCAGTAAGGTCATCCATTATCCTGCTTTACAATGTACATGTGTGTAAGTGATCGAGATAAGCCACTCAAAATCCCAAAAAGGAATTTCAGCGGGTTCCTTAATGTTTTCACCACATGTATAAGAGGAGACATCATCATATTTATCAGAAAAAATATGTCTCCATTCAGATTTTCCTGGGCATTGATATTGCAAGTGAAGATCATCCCAGGGTTGGTGGAGTTCAGTGTGCATGATCCACGAAGGTGTGGAAATATGAATTGATTTCTCAGTACAACAAGGTATTGTTTCCACATCCTTCTCTCGGCTAACGTCATATGCTGATACCGACTCTAAAAGTGTGACCATATCCCTTATCATATCATCGTTCTTATCAAGGGAGTAAGTCACATCTTCGTCAAGTGACCGGAGTAAAAAGGTGAGAGGGATTCATCTTCCACAATAGAATTGATCATGTTTATTTCGTGGACCTCCTCATCTTCATCCTCTTGTTGGTTGTCAATATTGAAAGCGTTCAACTCAATCGTCATATTGCTAAAAGACATTTGTATGACCCCACTCCTACAATTGATGATAACGTTTGATGTAGCTAGGAATGAACGGCCATGTATGACAGGAATTTGAGGGCCAATATTAACCATGGGTTGTGTGTCCAAGACAATAAAGTCCACCAGGTAGTAGACTTTGTCAACTTAGATAAGGACGTCCTCAATCACCCCTCTCAGAATACGAATCGATCGGTTACCAAGTTGTAATGTGGTTTTGGTGGGTTTTAATTCACCTAAACCCAATTGTTCATAGAACGAAAAGGGAATTAAGTTCACACTTGCCCTTAGATCAAGTAAAGCATGTTTCACCCGGTAATCTCCAATTACGCATGATATTGTCGGACAACCGGGATCTTTGTATTTCTTGGGCATCCCGTGGTTGATAATGACACTTACATTCTCTGTCAAAAATTCCTTCTTTTGCACATGTATTTTTCTTTTAACCATGCAAAGGTCTTTTAAAAATTTAGCATATGACAGTATTTGTTTAATTGCATCCAACAATGGGATGTTGATTTTGACCTGCTTGAAAACCTCCAAATATTCCCGATATTTATCTTGAGGTTTGGCTGAAATCAAGCGTTGGGGGAATGGAGCAACGGGCCTATATCCTTTCAATGGCTCTTTTTCATTCATGGTGGTGCTAGGTCCATCATCCTCTTTGGAAGATATCGGATCATGAGGCGTTGAGACCTTCACCGGGTCATATTTTGCAATAATTTTACTACTTCTAAGAGTGGTGATGGCCTCAGCATGTTCTATGTGTTGGTTAGAGGAACTAGGCATGCTTATTTCACATTGTGGTTTTGGATTTGGTATGGGTTGGGCTGGAAGAATCCCTTCCCTTGCGTTTAAGCGAGCCTTGATTTCCTCCACCGAATTTTTAAGTTCAAGCATTATCGTATGGTTGGATTGATTTATTTGAGCTTGACCTTCCATGAATGCTTTCAATTTATCCTCTATAGACATTTGAGGTGGGGCCATAGGAATTTGCATTGGGGGCCCCCTTTGAGGATTACTTTGGTTAGCCATATTTCCATTCGCCCAATTGAAGTTAGGGTTGTTTCTCCAACTAGAATTGTTCGTGTTTGAATTTGGAGTACTAAAAGGTCGTTGATAACTATTCAAAGCATTCGATTGTTCATATAAAAGTTCTCGAAATGCATAAATTGTTAGACAATCCGGCGTTTGATGCACATTGGAAGCACAAATACCACAAATAGTTTCAATAGTCCCCCTTTGTTGGGTTGTGTCCACTTTCCTTAATTCCATCTCTTCGACCTTTTGAAATTACGGTTTTACCGCTTGTAGAAACACTCGGAGATATGTCTTAGGACCTAGACGGGGGGGGGGGGGGGGGGGGGGGGGGGGGGGGGGGTGATTAGGACCTTTGAAATTCTTTTCGCCTACTTACACAATTCAACAAATTTAGCCTAGTAAGCAAGAACACTTCGGCTTCCAAGCCTAGGTGGGTCCAATCACAAGACTAGCAAAAGGTTAAGTAATAAACAATCCTAGTCTAAGCATGCATAGGTAAGTAAATGATACAACTAATTAAGCTTCTAACTTATGCAACTTGTGTAGACTTATGAGAGTGGATCAATGAGCTCTAGTCTACACAACTAGTGAAGGTACATCTTGTGTGAGGATGAGTCTAAAAAGTGCCTAGCATACATTCCTATCAAGCATTCATAATTAAGCAATTAAACTAACAATGCTAAGATATAAATGTGCTCAAGAACAATCACAAACACAAGGATGTATAGTGGTTCGACTACGTGTCTACTCCACTCCCGGTTCAAGTACTTAACCCCTTTGTGCACACCGGCATTCACTATTGGAGGTTTTAAATGAGGTTCACCTCTCAACCTTTACACAGAGGTTTTATCGATTCACCTCTCAACCGTACCCGGAGTTTTAGACATAGGCTTACTCTCAACCTAACGCACGTTTACTCCCGTGTCGGAGGCTCCCCCTTGGAGGCTAAGTTTAGACCCGGCTGACGGGCCAAGGAACGGCTAACGTCCCTAGGTCGAGTTCAACAAACAAACTCTAAAATGGACTCTCAAATAAGACAACCTACTTGTCGAATGAGCCCCTTGTTTAGCGCCGGATTGGATTGGTTGATCTCGGCTCTCCCGTGCTTCAATCAGCTTCCCTTGCTCCCACGATCGTGCCGCCGTTGCGTCGCCAATGCCTCAGCCACACTCGATCAAACACCTTGCATGCGATGCCTTTGAGATGCCCAAGGTGCTAGGAGAATAGGTTTGAGAACTCTACAACTAATGGAAAAGGGTTGCCTAGAGTCTCTTACCTACAATGATCTCATCTTAGAGTTTTGGGCAAGGATTTGCCAATCAAGAAGCTTCCAAACTCTAGAGATCAAAAAGGGAAGAAGTTCATCTTCTTCATGAGCTTGGAAAGCTCTAATCTTATGTTAAAGCACAAGGAAGATGCCTTGCATGGGTCAAGGAATGAGCCTCAAATGGTCTCCAACAATGGTGGCTTCACTCCTCCAAGAATCCCTCTACCAATGCCCAAAAACGGAGCTCTATATGTAAGAAAAGAGGGCTCCAACGGTCATAAAACGGGCATATAACGGCTCTTAGCCGACCTGTCCCGACCGGTCCCGACCGGTCGGATCCCTTTGCTGGAGAATATCAACTACACAGGCCAACTACACAGGCCGGCCGGTCAAGACCGGTCGGACCCCCTTGCTGGACAACTTGAAGACTATAGGCCGACCGGTCTTGACCGGTCAGCAGAGCATGCTGGACGCTCAAGATCTCCAGGCTGACCGGTCAAGACCGGTCGGCCATGCCTGCTGAAGTCTTTCATATGAGAAGGTCGACCGGTCTTGACCGGTCGGCAGAGCATGCTGGACGCTCGAGATCTCCAGGCCGACCGGTCAAGACCGGTCGGCCATGCCTGCTGTAGTCTTTCATATGAGAAGGCCGACCGGTCTTGACCGTCGGCTGGCCATTGTAACATGCAGCAAGGCTGCTGGCCGACCGGTCTTGACCGGTCGGACCAGCCTAGATCTCCCCTTCATTTTGCTGAACTCGACATGCTTCAGCCTGTCCATATTGGCCAAGGTTTGGGTGTTCAAATGGGACACCTAGGGCCAATCTATGATGACAAAATGGTTTCCTAATGAGGTTAAGGTCATCAAAGAGCAAAGGGGTTGGGTTTTGGTCAAGGTTAAGGCACCAAGGCATCACTTTTACCTGAATCTTCTTCCTTGATGCAGCCGGTCCGTCTTGAGTCTTCGGTCTTCGTCTTCATTGGGCTCAACCGACACTAGACTCACTGATGTAAGTGATTGACAAACAAGGTGCACTAGTATGCCATGGAAAAGTGCACTAACAATCTCCCCCTTTGTCAATTACTTACAAAAACTTAACCTACGAAAACAAATTACATGTTCAAGATATAACAATGATAAAGAATTAAATACAGGACTCTTGACATGACAAACTAAGCAGCTCCTCTTCAGTTTGCTCCCCCACAACCTGTCAATCCCTGTATCAAAAAACATAGCAAACTAGTTTTGGTGGTGTTATAGGTAAAATGGTGGAGGAGATAAGATTTCACGCAGAAGTGCCCATTTGACTCTCGAGATCATCTGATCAAGAGTCGCAGAACGGGTAAATACGGAGTGCCGGTTCGACTCTCGAGATCGTAAGCTCGGGAGTCGTAGAATGGATAAGTACGGGACGTCCATTCGACTCTCGAGATCATCTGATCGAGAGTCGCAGATTAGATAAGTGTGGGACACCCACTCGACTCTCGAGCTCACCTGATCGAGAGTCGCAGATTGAAAAATACGGAGCAACTATTCGCAAGTCTCGAGTTCTCATAACCGATAGTCAAATACGGCAAAGCTCGATCCGCGAGCAGACCTTCTCACAAGTCGTTGAAAGACGTTACGTCTAAATGAGCGAGTACTTGGACTCGCGACCATATTCCAACATGCAAGCGGCTTTCCTGCGGCAACATCTCTTAGCCTTCAGTACCAGCACCCGATTCCCGTCGAGCAGCTTGTCCAATCCCTCTGCGACACCAAGCAGGGCTACACCCAGTTCGGTAGTTTCCGTCCCGTCAGCGTCTCCTTCCTTTTCGCCGGTTATCACTCCAACTACGGTTTTCATGAGTGATCAGCGCTACTATTACGCTTACCAGCAGCCTGTATAGGGCGATTTTGGGCTTATCTTCCCCGCTGATTCCGGATCTCAAGGAATTACCATCAAGGAACGTGATTGCCGAAATAAGTAATTGGGCTAGATCTCGTCTTTAAGGATAAGGATCTTATCCCATGAAATCAGCAGGATCTCGTGTCATACCCGAGATCAACGGGATCTCGATATCCTGCGTAACAGATTGGATCGTTTCAGATCTATATAAAGGGATGGCTCCATTAAGAGAAAGGTACACACAACATTCAATCTCTGTCCCGTTTTGCTTGGCTACTCTTCTTCTTGCTTTGGCCTGACTTAAGTATCGGAGGGCTAACGGCTGGTCCCCAGCCACCCTTAGTTGCTGTCTGCCTTCTTTCAGGTTTGGCGGAGGGAAATCTCTGGTGAAGAGAAGGTGAACATCTGGAGGATCCAACTACAAAATCTGACGTTAACAGGTGGGATTTGATCTTTCTCCCCCTTTTTTTTAGCAATTGACAAACTATTCTCTCCCCCTTAATGATATATCAATAAGACTAAGGTAAGAGAAGATAGTATGTCGCAGTTATAACTATAAGCACATGCTAGCAAGGAGAGTAGGGTGCATGAATCATAAATACATGGAGCATGCTAAGGAACATGATTAACAAGAAGATATAACTATCTAGGCAAGGTTAATCATGCAACATTGGTCAAGGATATTCATTTGCAATAAAAGCACAAAGGGCTTATAGCCCAATCAACCAACCTCCCCTATTGGTATATCAAGACCAATACTAAGCAAAGATTAGCATGCAATGAAGTATAAAACTCAAGATGATTAGCTAATCTAAGCATGATAATAATCTAGCAAGCAAATGAATCAAATAAAAGCAAGGCTAGATTATCGAATCTGGGCGAATGAGGCTTGAATCCTCTGATTTGCCCATATACACAGAATTGAGGCTGAAATCCTCAGATTTTACTATATAAGCATATCTAGCTACCCTCACTAGCCATGAATAGTTTGATAAGCCAAAGGGTAACTAAATTCCTCAACACCCTCATAGAATGCAGCATGAGGTGAGGGGTTGGGAATTCCTTCTCCTCCTAGAAAGGAAAGCGGTTGGGATCCCCTCTTAGATAAGCTGGTAGAGGGGTCATGATGGAGGCCGAGAGAGCAAGATCTTTATGTTGGTTCTCATCACAAGCGGAGTCACCAGATTCGGACTCCTCTATATCATCCCAAGTGGCAGCCATTGCCTTTTTACCTTTCGGTTTAGGCCCTTCCGGACATTCCGGGGCAATATGGCCACGACGACTGCAACCGTAACAACGGACGGATGAAGATATGGATGATTTTCCTTTACGTTTATCACCCTTCTTGTCCTTCTTGTCACGGCTATTCCCTCCATCAAATTTGAGGAATCTCTTGAATTTTTTGTTCAAATTCTCTTCCTCATCATCTTCATCATCGCTATCTTCCTCCGACTCACTCTTGATTTTTTTATGTTTGTGAGAGGACTTAAAAGCGATGTATTTCTTTTTAGAGGGGGCCTTAAAGCCTAGCTCAAAGGTTTGTAGGGAACCTATGAGTTCTTCAACTTTCATTGTATTAAGATCCCTACATTTTTCAATGGTGGTAACTTTAGAAGAGAACCGTTCCGGAAGGGATCTTAGAATTTTCCTACAAAGTCTATTTTCCGGAACAGGATCCCCTAAGCCCCACATATCATTTGTGATTTTGTTCAGCTTGGTATAAAATTCAGTAAATGTTTCATCCTCCTCCATAGTAATATTTTCAAATAGAGTAGAGAGGCGCTGAAGTTTGAAATTTTTAACAACATTTGTACCTTCATGGGTAACTTCAAGAATATCCCATGCTTGTTTACTGGTTGTGCAGTTTTGAATCCGACCAAATTCTTCTCTAGATACTGAATAAAAAATGGCATTCAAGCATTTGACATTATGGATACGTTGAGCTTTATCATGATTAGTCCACATTGCCTTATCTTTTGGCCTGAGAACATCCGGTTCACCTTCCTTAGAAATAATGTCCATTGGGGGTACATATCCAATATCAACCATGTCCCTCACATCCGAATCAATAGATTCTAAGAAGATGCGCATTCGGGCTTTCCAACATGGATAGTTTGACCCATCAAAGGAAGGAGGCTTAGTGACGGATGAAGAGTCCTCTCTAGACATATTTTCAAGTTTCTCTTAGGATCTCACTCCGGGTTTTTTAAACCTGAGCGGAGGAACCCGCTCTGACACCAATTGAAATTGCAGTTTTATCGCTTGTAGAGACACTCGGAGATATGTCTTAGGACCTAGACGGGGGGGGGGGGGTGATTAGGACCTTTGAAATTCTTTTCGCCTACTTAAACAATTCAACAAATTTAGCCTAGTAAGCAAGAACACTTCGGCTTCCAAGCCTAGGTGGGTCCAATCACAAGACTAACAAAAGGTTAAGTAATAAACAATCCTAGTCTAAGCATGCATAGGTAAGTAAATGATACAAATAATTAAGCTTCTAACCTATGCAACTTGTGTAGACTTATGAGAGTGGATCAATGAGCTCTAGTCTACACAACTAGTGAAGGTACATCTTGTGTGAGGATGAGTCTAAAAAGTGCCTAGCATACATTCCTATCAAGCATTCATAATTAAGCAATTAAACTAACAATGCGAAGATATAAATGTGCTCAAGAACAATCACAAACACAAGGATGTATAGTGGTTCGACTACGTGTCTACTCCACTCCCGGTTCAAGTACTCAACCCCTTTGAGCACACCGGCATTCACTATTGGACGTTTTAAATGAGGTTCACCTCTCAACCTTTACACGGAGGTTTTATCGGTTCACCTCTCAACCGTACCCGGAGTTTTAGACATAGGCTTACTCTCAACCTAACGCACGTTTACTCCCATGTCGGAGGCTCCCCCTTAGAGGCTAAGTTTAGACCCGGCTGACGGGCCAAGGAACAGCTAACGTCCCTAGGTCGAGTTCAACAAACAAACTCTAAAATGGACTCTCAAATAAGACAACCTACTTGTCGAATGAGCCCCTTGTTTAGCGCCGGATTGGGTTGGTTGATCTCCACTCTCCCGTGCTTCAATCAGCTTTCCTTGCTCCCACGATCGTGCCGTCATTGCGTCACCAATGCCTCAGCCACACTCGATCAAACACCTTGCATGCGATGCCTTTGAGATGCCCAAGGTGCTAGGAGAATAGGTTTGAGAACTCTACAACTAATGGAAAAGGGTTGCCTAGAGTCTCTTACCTACAATGATCTCATCTTAGAGTTTTGGGCAAGGATTTGCCAATCAAGAAGCTTCCAAACTCTAGAGATCAAGAAGGGATGAAGGTCATCTTCTTCATGAGCTTGGAATGCTCTAATCTTGTGTTAAAGCACAAGGAAGATGCCTTGCATGGGTCAAGGAATGAGCCTCAAATGGTCTCCAACAATGGTGGCTTCACTCCTCCAAGAATCCCTCTACCAATGCCCAAAAACGGAGCTCTATATGTAAGAAAAGAGGGCTCCAACAGTCATAAAACGGGCATATAACGGCTCTTAGCCGACCTATCCCGACCGGTCCCGACCGGTCGGATCCCTTTGCTGGAGAATATCAACTACACAGGCCAACTACACAGGCCGACCGGTCAAGACCGGTCGGACCCCCTTGCTGGACAACTTGAAGACTATAGGCCGACCGGTCTTGACCGGTCGGCAGAGCATGCTGGATGCTCGAGATCTCCAGGCTGACCGGTCAAGACCGGTCGGCCATGCCTGTTGAAGTCTTTCATATGAGAAGGCCGACCGGTCTTGACCGGTCGGCTGGCCATTGTAACATGCAGCAAGGCTGCTGGACGACCGGTCTTGACCGGTCGGACCAGCCTAGATCTCCCCTTCATTTTGCTGAACTCGACATGCTTCAGCCTGTCCATATTGGCCAAGGTTTGGGTGTTCAAATGGGACACCTAGGGCCAATCTATGATAACAAAATGGTTTCCTAATGAGGTCAAGGTCATCAAAGAGCAAGGGGTTGGGTTTTGGTCAAGGTTAAGGCACCAAGGCATCACTTTTACCTGAATCTTCTTCCTTGATGCAGCCGGTCCGTCTTGAGTCTTCGGTCTTCGTCTTCATTGGGCTCAACCGACACTAGACTCACTGATGTAAGTGATTGACAAACAAGGTGCACTAGTATGCCACGGAAAAGTGCACTAACACCTTTCGTGTGAGATTAACCACTCTAGAACCTAGATCATCCTTCTCATTTAAAACATTAATTTCTCCCTTTTCCTTGGCTTGGGGTTGTTTTGAACTTGTTGGCTTAGATGTATCCCATGCTTGTGTGTTTTCAGCCAACATGTCAAACTAATCCCAAGCTTCCTCCGTTTCCTTGTTCATGAACTCCCCATTGCACATCATCTCCACAAATTGGCGCATGGT
The DNA here is from genome assembly GCA_003013855.2 of Liriodendron chinense. Taxonomy (NCBI): domain Eukaryota; kingdom Viridiplantae; phylum Streptophyta; class Magnoliopsida; order Magnoliales; family Magnoliaceae; genus Liriodendron; species Liriodendron chinense. Next base: position 41,942 of record PVNU02000289.1, on the reverse strand, counting down.
TGAGTTTAATCCATCATAGAAGAAACTAATCAACATCCACCGTTCATAGCCATGATGTGGGCATGCGTTTAATAGCTCATTATATCTTTCCCAACATTGAAAAAAAGTTTCTTCTTTTTGGGCGAAGTTCATTATGGCCCTTTTTAGTGCATTGGTTCGATGAGTAGGGAAGAATTTTTTAAGAAATTCCCTAGCCATCTCAGCCCATGTCCCAATAGACCTTGGCCTTAAGGAATGTAGCCATGATTTGGCCTTCTCTTTCAAGGAAAAAGGGAATAATTTGAGTTTTATAGTATCCCTAGTTACATTGTCATAGTTTATTGTGACAATAACCTCTTCAAATTCCTTAATATGTAAATAAGTGCTTTTAGAGTCGAGTCCATGGAATCTAGGAAGAAGTTGGATCAACCCCGGTTTAAAATCAATGTTTCCCACATTGTGAAGGAAAATTATGCAAGAGGGAGTACTCATCCTAGCTAGTTGTAAATAGTCACGTAAAGGTCTAGGTTGAGGTACATCCCCCACTTCATTCTCATCCAATTCAGTAAAGTTTTGAGCTTGATTTTGATGTTGATTAGCCCTTTGATTTGGTTGATTTTCAGCCATCTCTCTAGTAATTTCAGGAATATTTTGATGTTTCCTAGCACGAGGCTCTCTATCAATCCCTTCAACAATTACTTCGTCACTAACAAGTCGATTATTAGAATTCCGAGCCCAATGTGGCATGCAAATCCAAAAAGAATGAAACAAAAAGGAATTCTTCCTTCCTTCCTTTACTTCTCTCTAAGACCGAAGCACAAGGTGTCTTGCAATGGCTGAGCCAGAAGCAAGGATAAAAATCGATTTCTCCTGGTCAATAGGGGTTCAGAGAACTCCCCACCCACTCTTTGAGTCTTTTGAGAAAAGTACAGAAAAAGAAGAAAGAGGAATACGATTGAGAAGAGAAATCTCTTAGCACAAGGTGATCTAAGACGGCAGAGCCGACCAATAGGAATCCAGGCGGCACAAGGCCAACCTATCAGAGATCCAAAAGGAGTCTCCACCCACTCTACAAGAGATGAATATGGTAGGAATGAGTAGGAGAAGAAGAAGAGTAATGTTAGAATGATAAAACCTGATTTGTGACTTAAGATGCCTACTTCTTCTTCAACTTCCTAAAAATCCCTGAATTAGACCTATGTTAGAATCCTGGAAAAATCAAAGTAAAGTAAGTTAGTATTTAGAAGAAAACCTACCCTAGAAAGCAAAACAAATCCTAAACCTATCTTAACACAATCTTAACTAAAAGTTATTTCAGAAAATTCTAAAAATACCGCATAGAAATCCCCGGCAACGGCGCCAAAAACTTGTTCACTCCCCAAGTGTAGGGTTGCGAAGTAGTAATAATTCGAAAAGACCGAGTATCGTTTCCACAGAGATTTATGAATAGGTATTCTCAGAATTTAACTAAAACAACTAATAATTAAGATTTTATTAAGAACTAAACCTGGAAAATAATGTGTAAGGTAATATCAATCTAAAAAGGCACTAGAGGGCCAAGGATCCACTTTTGATAAGTTTCAATGCATCAACACAACTAGATCTCACATAACTCAATCGGAATCGAATTCATATCTCTATCCGATCAGAATATAGAGCGGTTCAATCAACAATTATCTAAAACAATTGCTCATTCATTGATTCGATTCCCACAATAATACTCAGGCCTTGGGCACACTCAATTGTGTAGGCCAAGCCTCTTTCCAATCTAGTTGAGATTCACAACCATAGCTTTCATCAAATCCTGTCACTAGACTTGATTACAACTAATGATTAGAACTCTAATTAAATCAAAATCAATTAGCAAATAGCTATTTCAGATTATAATAAAAAGATAAGAACTTTAGTTGAATGAGTTCTCACATGAAGATCGGGCCATTGTACACAAGGCATGTGTACAATCAAAGGGTCTACCATGCCCGGAGTCAATGATAGATCAATGAACTACACAAGCATAAAAAATGCTCAGAAGGTAAGCTACCAAGCTTAGAATCACTAAGAATCACATGAGCCCGGAGTCATTAAGAGATCAAACTAAAACCAAACTAGTACTTGATTCAAACTCATATTGAACTAAAATTCTTTAATTAAAACATAAAAGGAAACCTAGGTTGCATCAATCCATCAAAAACAAATCAAAAGCTTCACCTCTTAGCCCTAGCTAAGAGGTTTTAGTTCATCTTTAACATCCTTGAACTAGAAGCCTCAAAAACATAAAAACTACTAAAACAGGAAGAAAACTAAGAAAACTTGAAGTAGAATCCGTCTCCCAAGCAATCCCCACGTCCTAGCATGCCTTGGTATGAAGAGGAGAAGTCCCTTTTATAGCTTTCACACCCCACAAACGAAGAATCTTCGAGAATTTGGGTAGAATTTACGCACTGCGCAGAGAAAATCGGAGCCAGACTTGGAAATTTCTAAACTGGGCGCATTGTCGATTGATCGCTCAGACTGGGCGATCAATCGTTAGTTCAAATAATTGTAAAAACTACTTTTTTCGGATCTGGTGATTAATCGACTGGCTGAGAGATCAATCGATCACTTCTGGCGATCAATCGATCAGTGTCCAGCGATCAATCGGAGGGTGCAAAATGTGTCTAGAGAGTTTTTTTCCAAATTTCTTAAAAATCTGCCTTTTGGCGATTTATGGGATGGGCGATCAATCGCTCAGGCTGGGCGATCAATCGCAATTCTGCACTTCAGTTTAGCATCAATTTTGTCAATTTCTACTGTGAACGATCAATCGCTCAAGTCTATCGATCAATCGCTCAGGCTGAGGGATCAATCGACATATCAATCTCTGGATCAATCTTAAAAAATTGCAACTTTCTACATTTTACTTTAATGGCCCTGCAGCTCTGCACTTTGGTTTTTCTGGCCCTGCCAGATCTTTTAACATAATTTCTTTAGTGTTTTTCTTTGTTTCTCAACTCCATCTTCCATAGCTTCTTTCTTTCATTCTTGGGCTTTCTTCCTTTGATCCTCAGGGTGTTCTAAAGCGGTCTTTTAGCATTAGATTCAAAAGGTCTCTCTCTCATTCCTACAATCACAAACCATGCATTAGAATAGTCTTTAAACATAAAATCCATGCATAATGAGTGATGAATTGAGGTTAGAGTATGCACAATTAAGAGCTCAACAATTGGGGCAACAACCTGCTGGACCCCCCCTGGCCTAGGTCCGACCGGTCGGCTGGACAGGTCATGATCGGTCCCGACTGGTCAGACTGATCCAAATAAAGATAGAATTAGTTGTCTTAACCTGGCCATTGGACGACCAGTCGTGGACCCTTGTCCAACCGGTCAAGACTGGTCGACTACTAGCCATTTTGCACCGTTATAGATCCCTTGAGATCTTTCTTATAAAATGGCTAGGCTTGATTCTTGAGGTACTTATAGAGATATTAGTGCATTAGAAGCCACCTTGATTTCTCAAACCACTAGGCGACTCTAATTTTAAGCATTCCAAGTCATCTTCCTTGTGTTGAATCATAAGATGGAGCATTCAAAGCTCATTGAAGATGTTCTTACGCTCTCTTGATCTTTAGATGTTTTAGGCACCTCAACTATAGGTAGATCCTTTATTTAAACCTCTCTAAAGATCCTATTAAGTGGAATCCATCTAGGCAACCAAATCCTATTAGTTGTAGAGGATTTACACAAATTCCTATCACCTTGGGCATCTCAAGAGCATCCATGTAAGGTGATTAATCAAGTGGAGTTGAGGCATTTGCAACATAGCGGGAACACGATCGAGGGAGCAAATGGTGAAATTACATCGATAGTCTAACACGACACCAACGGATACGTGTGCAGAAGCTTAGAACGGAGCAACTAGAATTATGGCTAAGTCCTAGAAGGAGGGTGATTAGGACCTTTTAAAATTCTTTTCGCCTACTTGATAGTTTTGTCAAAATAAACTAAGTAAGCAAGAACACTTCGGCTTCCAAGCCTAAGTGGGTCCAATCATAAGGCTAGGATATAATTAGCAATTAAATGACCTAGCTTAAGCATGCATAGATAATCAAATGATTAAACAAATCCAGCTCCTAATCTATGCAACCTATGTAGACTTATGAGAATGGATCAATGAGCTCAAGTCTACACTTCTAAGTGAAAGTACATCTTGTGTGTGGATGTGCCTATCTAGTGCCTAGCATACATTCCTATCAAGCATTCATAATTAAATAATTAAACATTTAATGCTAAGATAATAATGTGCTCATGTCAATCATAAACACAAGCATGTATAGTAGTTTGACTACTTGTCTACTCCACTCCCGGTTCAAGTACTTAACCCCTTTGAGCACATCGACATTCACTAGAGAGTTTAAATCCGGTTCCTCCCAACTAAGGTGTTTTAACTCGGATACACCCAACCGAAAAGTTTACAGGTTCCTTCCAACCTCCACGTACACGCCTATATTAGTGGCTCCCCTTCGAGACTTGTTTAGGCTCTACAACCGAACCTCAATTTAGACTTCACTTATGAGTTAAGGTCCTACAATCGAACCTCGATAGTTTTAGGCTCTACAAACGAGCTAAGGTCTTACAACCGAACCTTGCATTTACTCCCATCGGAGGCTCCCCCTTGGAGACTCAATTCGACCCTACAACTGGGTCTAGGTCTTACAACTGAACCTATCGAGTTTGAAGACAAACTCTACACTTAATGCCCATTGGGAATAGAGTGGAACCAGACTCTTACAAATGACAACTTACTTGTCGGATTGAGCCCCTTTGTTGCGCCGCTGCGGGTTGCTGATCTCCGCTCTCCCCTGTTTCAATCAGTTACCCTTGTGCTCCCCCGATCTTTGATGCCGTTGCGTCGCCAGTGCTCTAGCTCCAAGATCAGCCACCTTGCATATGATGCTCCAACAGAGATGCCTAAGGTGCTAGGAGGTAGGTTTGAGATCTTTACAACTAATGGGAATGGGTTGCCTAGAAAGTCTCACCTACAAGGATCTTATCATAGAGTATTGGATAAGAATATCACTATCAAGAATAATCCAATCTCTAGAAATCAATTGAGGGACAAGTGGATCTTTATTATGAGCTTGGAATGCTCCATTTTTGTGATGAATCACAAGGAAGATCACTTGCTAGGGTTAGGAATAGAGTTCCTAAAGATCTTCAACAAAGGTGGCTTCTATCTTCTCAAAATCCCTCTTTTAAAGCCCAAAGACCATCTCTCCCGTATTTAAAGAAAATCTCCAACGGTCATAAAACGGGCAGAAAAATGGCCACTTCGATATATCGAATTGAGGTTTCGATCAATTGAAATTATCTTCGATACATCGATTTTTCATTTTGTTATATCGAGAAAATATGTCCAGTGGATTTGTGAAGTTGCTGAACCATCTCTCCGATATATCGAACTGGGATATCGATATATCGAAAACCTTAATTCAGATATATTAAAGGGTGTTAAGCTCTTAAATGTGTATATTCTAACCCCATTTCATCACTAACTATGCATGGTTTTCAAGCTTAAAGACTATTCTAATGTGTGATTTTGTGATTGTAGGAATGAGAGAGAGAATTCATCAATTGAAGGCTTAGAGACGCTATTTACAAGCATTGAAGATCAAAAGACCAAGCGCCAAAGGGTAAAAGAAAGAAAGAAAAGGAGAGAAGAAAGAAATACAGAAAATTACACTGAAGACCGGTCGTCCGACCGATCGGCCAGAGCCCAGGACCGGTCGTCTGACCGGTGCGAACACTCAACAGGAGGACCCTGCTGCCAAACGTTATTGGACCAATCACGACCGGTAGTCCACTACTTAGACCAGTAGTCAGACCAGTCATTGAATTAAAAATTTGGGTTCGAATTTCCATAAAACTCTCTAGACTGTTTTTGGCCGTTTATGATCGGTCATGCGACCGATCGTCGATGAGCTCAGACCGATCGTCCAACCGGTTGTCTGCGTAATAAAGCTTCTTCTATGAGCTTCGAATTTTGCTGTGCAAAACGCAGTTTTTGCAGATTTTCTCGAAGTTTCTTCTTACCTAGGATCACAAACCTATAAAAGGACTCCTCTAGCTCATTCCTAAGGCATCCTAAAAGAGATCCAAGAAGGTGGGAGGCGGCGAAAGTCGGATATGGAGTTGTACAACTTCTCCTAGTTTGTTGCTTTCTAGTTCATGTTTTTAGTTGTTTTCATATTTCCTTGGATCATGAATGGCTAAACCTCTTAGTTAGGGCTAAGAGGTGAAGCTTGTAGTGAATCTAAGATGTTTTAATTCGTTTGTTTTGGTTTCAAGTTGAATTTTCATTAAAGAACAATGGTTTGAAGTTTGAATGAAGTTCTAAGTACTTTTCTTAATCTTATGACGGCTCATGGATGTTTGGAAGAGTTACTTAAGTTCTTAATTATTTTGAATGAGTTTAGACGTACTCTCGGAGGAATTGGATTCAAGACGCTCTAGATTTGGATTCTCATGTGGGAACTTCATGCCAAGAGTTCTACTTTTCTGGAATTTCTGCTTATGTGTGATTGTGTATGTGATTTGAATGAAGTTCAAATCATGATCTAGTTATGCTTTGTGACAGAGTTTAATGATGATTATGATTTTGATCTTAATCTATTGAAACTAGGATTGACCTATGTAATTGAGAGTGCTCAAGTCCTAACTTGAATTGAGGGAATTATATGCATAAATCACACATATGACAGATTGTATGTTATAACCGCTCTATCATCCGACTAGATAGGATTTGATTTCGATTCTAGTTGTGTAATTGGGAAACCACAGTGAATTAAACATCAAGGATTGCTACAAGTGGATCCTTGGACCCCTAGTGCTCTTTTATATTGATTACATTCACCTTTAGTTTAAGAATTCTATTTACATCCAATTCCAAAATCCTGTTTAGTTAGTTCTCAATTAGAAACCATTGGAAGTATTTTGTGGGTTCCTACACAAGTCCCTGTGGATCGACCTCGGTCTTACCGAGATTATTACTACATCGCAACCCTACACTTGGGGAAGCGAACAAGTTTTTGGCGCCGCTGCCGAGGATTTTTGACGGTTTTTTTACAAAATTTCTATAAACAGTTTCTACTTGAGATTTTTAGGAGTCTTTACTAACTTAGGTTGTTTACTTTATTTTGTTTTACATGAATTTTAGGAGTCGAAGTAGTTTCTTCAAACAGGTTTTTCTAACCCTTGTTCTTTCTATTTTTCTGAGATTTGCATGCCACATTGGGTTCGAGATTCTAATAACTGACTCATTAGTGAAGGGGGAATTGTTGAAGGGATTGATAGGGAGCCACGTGTTAAGAAACGTTTAGATTCTCCAATTTTTTCTGAAAGTATGGCTGGAAATCAACCTAACCATATGGCCAATCAAAATCTAGGTCAAAACCAAACCGAAACGGGAGAGAATGAGGTTGAGAATGTTCCCCGACCTAGAACACTACGTGATTACTTGCAACCTGCAAGAACGAGCACTCCCTCATGCATAGTTTTTTCACATAATGTAGGGAGCATAGATCTTAAACCGTGAATAATCCAACTCCTTCCCAAATTCCATGGACTAGACAGTGAAAGTCCCTATCAACATCTTAAGGAATTTTATGAGGTGATAGCCACAATGCACTTTGCAGATGTAACAGATGATGTAGTGAGACCTAAATTATTTCCTTTTTCAGTTAAAGAGAAAGCTAAGGCTTGGCTTCATGCATTGAGGACAAGATCAATTGGCACATGGATTGAGATGACCAGGGAGTTCATTAAAAAGTTCTTCCCTACTCACAAAACGATCATGTTGAGGCGCCTTGTCATGAATTTTGCTCAAAAAGAGGACGCGACCTTCGTCCAATGTTGGGAGAGGTTCAAGGACTTGTTAAATGCATACCCACATCATGGCTACGAAATTTGGTGGGTAATAAGCTTTTTCTATGAAGGACTTACTTCACCCATGCGTTAATTCGTAGAGATGATGTGTAATGGAGAATTCATGAATAAGGAAGCCGAGGAAGCATGTGGCTATTGTTCACTTCCGCAAGTGTAGGGTTGCGATGTAGTAATAATCTCGGTAAGATAGAGGTTGATCCATAGAGACTTGTGTAGGAATCACAAAACACTTCCAATGGTTTTTAATTAAGAACTAACTAAACAAGATTTTGAAATTGAATGTAGATAGCAATTTTAAACTAAATGTGAATGTAATCAATATAAAAGAGCACTAGGGGTTCAAGGATCCACTTGTAGCAATCCTTGGTGCTTAATTCGCTATGGTTTCCCAATTACACAACTAGAATCAAAATCAAATCCTATCTAGTCAGATGATAGAGCGGTTATAACAAACAATCTGCCATATGTGTGATTTAAGTATATAATTCCCTCAATTCAAGTTAGGATTTGAGCACACTCAATTGCATAGGTCAATCCTAGTTCCAATTGGTTAAGATCACAATCATAATCATCATTAAATTTTGTCACAAAGTATAACTAGATCATTATTTGAACTTCATTCAAATCACATACACAATCACACATAAGCAGAAATTTCAGGAATGTAGAACTTTTGGTATGAAATTTTCACATGAGGATCAAAGGTCTAGAGCGTATTGAATCCGATTCCTCGGAGCATACAGGTCTAGAATGATTTAAAACAATTAAGAACTCAAGCAATTCTTCTAAACATCCATGAGCCATCGTAATATTAAGAAAAACTACTTAGAACTTTATTCAAACTTCAAACTATTGTTCTTCACTATTAATCCAACTTGAAACCAAAATAAACGAATTAAAACATCTTAGATTCACTACAAGCTTCACCTCTTAGCCCTAGCTAAGAGGTTTAGCCGTTCATGATCCAAGGAAACATGAAAGCAACTAAGAAAAACATAAAAACTAGAAGAACAAACTAGGAGGAGTTGTAGAACTCCGGATCTGACTTCCGCTGCCTCTCACCGTGGTAAATCTCTTCTAGGATGCCCTAGGAACGCGCTAGAGGAGTCCTTTTATAGCTTTGGGGCCCTAGGTGCGAAGAAACTTCGAGAAATTCCTCAAAAACTGCGCTTTGCGTAGAGAATTTCGGAGCTCCAGATGTTCATGAGTGTTGACCGGCCGGCCAGATCCCTTGTCCGGCCGGTCGGACTAAGTGCCTACAAATGCAATTCTCACTGGAGTCTTTTTTACACAGTCCGACCCATTAGCCGACCGGTCGAACAGCTAGTCGGAAAAACTGATTCCTACTGCTAAAATTGCTGGATGTTGAAATGCATAGACCGACCCTTCAGCCGGCCGGTCAGTCTGTCCGCCCGGTTGGTTAAGGGGCCTGCCCTCCTAAAATGTGTCCAGTGAATTTCCTATTTCTGGAGGGTTTGGCCGGCCGGTCGGTGACTGTGGCAGGCCAGCCAGTGGACATGAAATTGGCTGAATTCTCAGCTTCTCCTCCTTCATCTTCAATGCACTTTTGCTTTACCTTTGGTCCTTCATTCCTTTGATCTTCAAGGTGTGTAAACAGCATTTCTAAGCCCTCAATTGATGAATTCTCTCTCTCATTCCTACAACCACAAAACCATGCATTAGTTGGGTCTTTAATCACTTATTTCAAGCATAGTTAGTAATGAAATGGGGTTAGAATATGCACATTTAAGAGCTCAACACACCCCCAACCAGCATTTTACTAGTCCCGAGCAAAACATGTGTGAAACAAATTTCATCCTTCAAAACCCAACTCTCCTTTAGAAACTATGCTTCTATACATTCCAAGACATGCAAGTACAAAAATCAGCAAAACTGACTAATAGAAGTTGAGACCTTGAACTTTCCAAAACATAACAAGTGTTCATATGGAATTCTGACTGATTGATTGATAAATAGAAAAGTCCAAACAATTTAACCTAGTGTGCTCAGTGAATGCTTATCTCATGGATTTCCGAGGTTACCTTCTTCATGAATTAGCTAGGGTATGGATTTGGCGGTGTACAAATCAACATCAAGCCTTTGACAGGAATTTGCCTTACCGTCCTTTCGATGGCTTTCACATTACATCCCATTTCCGGCTTTGGTTACGGGTAGACCATCCTCCGGTTGGTAATAGGTAGCCCTTCTCGAAAATTTTCACCATGTTTTCAATCATTCCCATGTTTTCATCATTCCTTTCCCTTTTTATATACATTAGACAAGATTTTTAGAAATTCATGTCTTTCATTATTTTCCCATGGACAAGGATGGACAAAGTACCCCGGCTTGGTTCCTCAATACCTGAAATCTAAACTTAGCTAATCCACAAATATAATAATCCTTTCAAAACATGAGAATCGTGTAAAGTGAACTAGGTGTAAAAGTGTTCAAAATTTCTATCAATCATAAAAATAGAGAAATTCTCACATAAAACTAGTATCTTAGAGATTGTCCAAGATATTTAACTTCACTCACTTCGCCTCTCCTTTTCTTATACTTACACCATCCCAAATGCATAGAAATAAAGATTTTCAATGAAGTTTTGAATTTAAAAATCTAAAAAAAAAAATGTTCTTCATATTGCTCGAGATGTTACAAAACACTAGATTCATCGTAGTGATCCCACACCCTCAACCAAATCTTACATTGTCCTCAGTGTAAAAAATATGCAATGAGCAAAACATGAGAGCAATAAAGGGAGTGAGAAATGAGTCCCTGAAAGAACAAAAACTGAAATTCTACCTCCTTCTAACAAATCTATGAAAAAGCAAACAAAAAGCAACAAAATTCTAATCCTAACTACTTTATAGCTCCATCAGACTAGGAGATCAAATATCCTGATACACAGGATCAGTCAGAGCTATGGACATACCTTCTGAAGGAAAATTCTCACAGAACAGTTTTAATCGTTGACCATTCCCTTTAAAGATATTACCATTCCTTGGATTCAACAACTTGACAATCCCATATGGATAAACAATTTTTACAATGAAGGGACCGGTCCATCGAGAACTTAATTTCTCCGAAAATAAATGTAGCCGAGAATTATACGTAAGGACCTTTTGATTAATTGCGAAAGTCTTATGAAGGATGTTCTTATCATGGAACACTTTCATCTTGTCCTTGTAAATTCTCGCATTTTCATATGCCTCATTCTGGAGTTTTGCAAGTTCATTCAATTGAAGCTTGCGCAACGAGCTTGCTTTGTCAGAATCAAAATTCATCTTCTTTATCACCCAATATGCCATTTGTTCCAACTCCACGGGCAAGTGACAAGCTTTCCCATAGACAAGTTTATAGGGAGACATTCCAATGGGAGTCTTGAAAGCAGTACGGTAAGCCCAGAGTGCGTCGGTAAGTCGAAGTGACCAATCTTTGAGATCGGGGTTCACTGTTTTCTCCAAAATATATTTAATTTTCCTGTTTGATATCTTAGTTTATCCACTTGTCTGTGGGTGATAGGGAGTGCTCACCTTGTGATTTACGCCATATTTTCTCATTAAAGCTTCAAATGGGAGGTTACAAAAATGAGATCCTCTATCACTTATAATGACTCGAGGTGTTCCAAACCAAGAAAGGATATTTTCTTTTAAGAAATGAATGACCGTTTTATAGTCATTGTTTCAGCATGGAATCGCCTTGGCCCATTTTGAAACATAATCGGCGGCAAGCAAAACATATAAGTTTCCAAAAGAAGATGGAAATGGACCCATGAACCCTAACAATAAAAAATTTTGATTAGTAAGATAGGATTAAGTGGCATCATATTTCTACGGGATATTCCTCCCAATTTCTGACAAGGCTCACACGTTTTACAAAACTCATGGGTGTCCTTGAACATGGTGGGCCAATAAAACCCACATTACATTATTTTGGTTATGGTCTTCTTAGCCGAAAAGTGGCCACCACACGCTTGAGAATGACAAACGGAGATGATACTATGTTGTTCATTATCCGACACACATCTCCTTATGATTTGATTGGGACAATACTTGAATAAGTATGGGTCGTCCCATAGGAATTTTCTCACCTCGTTAAAGAACTTATCCTTATCTTGCTTTTTCTAATGTGTCGGAATTGTACCTGGAGCAGGATAGTTAGCAATGTTCGCATACTATGGCAATTGGGAGACTTTAAAAAGTTATTCATTAGGGAACATGTCATTGATCACGGTCGTCTTAGGGTAATCGGTGAGAACAAGTCTAGATAGATGGTCAGCCACGACGTTTTCTACTCCTTTCTCATCACGTATTTCTATGTCAAATTCTTGGAGTAGGAGGATCCATCTTAACAAGCGTGGCTTAGCATCCTTCTTAGAGAGAAGGCACTTAAGCGTGGCATGGTCAGTGAATATGATGATCTTGGATCCAATCGAGTAGGACCTAAACTTGTCTAAAGTAAAAACTATGGCTAAAAGTTATTTTTCTGTAGTAGTGTAGTTTTCTTGAGCCGAGTTTAAAGTTCTACTTGTATAGTAGATGACGCATGGCCTTTTCTCTTTTCTCTGGCCTAACACAGCCCCAATAGCGTAGTCGCTTGCATCGCACATAATTTCAAAAGGAAGGCTCCAATCAAGTGGTTGCATTATGGGCGCACATGTCAACATACTTTTTAGTTTGTCGAAAGGTATTTTGACAATCTTCAGTCCACTCAAATGAATTTTCCTTTTGAAGGAGGTTACATAAAGGACGAGAGAGTGAACTAAAGTCCTTTATTAACCATCTATAAAATCTGGCGTGTCCCAAAAAGGACCGCACATCTCGTATGCTCTTGGGTGGTGGAAGGTTAGAGATAAGATCGATTTTAGCTTTGTCCACCTCGATTCCATTTTGTGAGATGATGTGACCAAGTATATTCCCTTTTAAACCATGAAGTGACATTTCTCCCAATTTAACACGAAGTTCTTTTCTTCACATCTTTTTAAAACATTTTTTTAAGTGCATAAGACACTCATTAAAGTTACAACCAAATAATGAGAAATCGTCCATGAAGACTTCGAGAATCGTCCCCACCATATTAGAAAAAATATTCAACATACAACGCTGAAAAGTGGCAAGGGCATTGCATAGTATAAACGGCATCCTTCGATAGGCAAAAGTGCCGAATGGACATGTGAATGTTGTGTTCTCTTGATCCTCTAGGGCGATCTCTATTTGGTTATACCTTGAATACCCATCAAGGAAGCAAAAATGGGAATGACCCGCCAACCTTTCTAAAATTTGATCAACAAACGGTAGGGGGAAGTGGTCTTTCCTCGTGACCGTGTTTAGCTTCCTGTAGTCAATGCATATTCTCCAACCGGTAGTGACTCTGGTTGGAATGAGTTCATTATTGGCATTGGCTATGATGGTTATTCCGGATTTCTTAGGCACCACTTGAGTTGGACTCACTCATTGACTATCAAATATTGGGTAAATGATACCCACATCCAATAGTTTCATCACTTCGGCCTTAACCACCTCCTTCATGTTTGGATTGAGGCGTCTTTGTGGTTGCCTAGATGTCTTGGCATTTTCCTCAAGGTGCATGCGATGAGTACAAATCAGTGGGTCTATGCCTTTAAGATCTGCAATTAACCATCCAATGGCCCTCTTATGCTCTATTGGAGTGGCTATTAGCCTACTCTCTTGTTCCTCATCCAAGTGGGAAGAAATCACCACCGGATATGTCTCATCTTGACCTAAATATACATATTTCAAATCACTTGATAATGATTTTAGGTCGAGCTTCGGTGCCTTGATATTGGATGGAAGAGGCTTGTTCTCGCTTAAGGGTAAAGGTTCAAATAGTGCCTTCCATCTTTTGTTATCAAGTACCGGCATAACATCCAAAATGGCATCCATCTCTCGTATTGTGTCATCATTCATCTCATGAGAGTGGGCCAAACATGCCTCCAAAGGGTCGGAATAGAATGTCAAGGGGAATGTATCCTCCACGAATCATTCAATCAAATTTATCTCATGGATCTCGTCATTAACTTCTCGTGGTTGTTTGCATAAATCAAATATATTCAGCTTGAGTGTCATATTTTCAAAGGACATTTGTACAAGCCCGTTTTTACAATTGATAATCGCATTTGAAGTAGCTAGAAAAAGGCGGCTAAGTATGACGAGAATTTGAGCACCGGTACCTATCACGGGATGTGTATCCAAGAAAATAAAGTCTGTTGTTCGCTTGCCTCAAGTGTAAGGCTGCGATGTAGTAATAAATCTCGGTAAGACCGAGGTCGATCCACAGGGAATTAGAAACAACTTTCAAACTATTCCAGCAACTCAGTTTGCAATAGATATGAGGATTCAATTAAGTAATTAAACTAAAACAGTAACTTAATGAAAACCAGTAATTTAAGGTACTAAGGCATTCAAGGATCCACTTGTAGCAATCCCATGTCAATCCAATCAATCCAAGTATAGAACACAACTAGATTTGAAGTCCTATCTCTCATCTAGTTGGAAAATAAAGCATTCAAACACATTCAATTCCATTCAAGCTGAACTTCCAAGTTCTAGTCCCATTCAACACATGTAGGATTCAAAATCATAGCCTTCGGAGTAACACCCATGCCTATGGACTATGGCTTGCTCAAGGGTTACCATAATTCGAACCTAAATAAACACAATATGATAATCTTAGAGAATTGCAAGGAATCAATGTCCGGAGCACATGAACTCTCATAAAACATCTCAAACTACCAACTTAAGGGACTAAAATAAATAAAAATCCAAACTTGAATTGAAAACTACTTGAATTAACTTGAATCAAACATGAAATTAGCTACAAGCTTCACCTCTCAGCCTTATCTGAGAGATTCTAGCCGAGCATTGTCATACTACAACTAGAACTCATAATAAAAAGCATAAAACATAGAAAAATAAAACATTGGAGGGTTGCTGATGCTCCACGACAGCTTCCTCTCTCTAGAACCACGTCCCTTAGCGTCTATGATGACCTAGGAAGAGCCCCTAGGTGTCCTTTTATAGTGGGAAAGCCCACTTGCATCGGAAACATCCAGAAATTGCATAAGGTTATGCAGTGCGCAGAAAATCTCGGACCCGGAATTAGAAATTTCTGATTTTTCTACGTGGTCAACCGGTCGGACGACCGGTTGGACTGGCCTAGCCGACCGGTCACGATCGGTCGGTCCAGTTTGTTTTTAGTCCAGAGAGTTTTCCCATTAGCCATGACCTGTTGCCCGACCGGTCGACCAAGCTGATCATGTGTCCAGCGAGCTCCGCAGCAGCACCGACCGGTTGGCCGACCGGTCAAGACCGGTCGGACCAACTGCTCCTTCTTCCTGTAGTTTCCAGAAGTGTGGCCGACCGGTCGGACGACCGGTTGGACATGCTTTTCTTCTTCTTTTTCTTCTTTTCTTCATTCTCTTTTCTTCCTCTTTCTTCTTCCTTCTTTGGTCCACCTTGGACCTTCCTTCAAAGGTTCTAAATGGACCCTTTTTTGGTCTCCAATTGAGTGAAGTCTGCTCTCATCCCTACAATCACAAAACATGCGTTAGATGGGGCTTTTAATCATGAAAACCATGCATACAATGTCATGTAGTGGGCAATGCAATGTATAAATTGGAGGTTCAACACACCCCCAACCAGCTTTTTGCTAGTCCCGAGCAAAACATGCATGAAACAATTTCAAACCTCCAAACCAAACCTCCATCAGAAACCATGTTTCTATCCATTCCAAGAGATACAAGTATAAAATTTGGAGAAATTAGGTGGTAGAAGTTGAAACCTTAAATTCTCAAAACATAATAAGTGTTTACATGAAATTCCCACTGATTGATTGATAAATAGAAGAACTCGAACAAATTCAACCTAGTGTGCATAGTGAAAGTTCATCTCATGAGTCTCTGGGATTACCTTCTTCATAGATTAAGTAAACCAAGGATTTTAAGGTGCACAGAGCAACAACAAGCCTATGACAGGAATTTGCCTTACCGTCCTTCCGACGGCTTTCACACTAAGTCCCATTTTCGGCTTTGGTTACGGTTCGACCATCCCCCGGTTGGTAATAGGTAGCCCTTTTCGGAATTTTTCACCATTTTTCCTTCATTCCCGATTTCATCCTTTCTTTCCTTTTTCTTTTAAATTAGATAGGATTTTTAAAAAATCCATATCTTTCGTTATTTTCCCATGGACAAGGATGGACAAAATACCTCGGCTTGGTTTCTCAACACCTTTAAATCAAAGTCTAACTAATCCACAAATCACATAAACCGTTCAACTCATGAAAATCGTGTAATGTGAACTAGGTGTAAAAAGTGTTCAAATTTTCTATCAATCACAATAATAGGGGAACTAACATATAAAACCATTATGTTGGGAGAAATTCAAGACTTACAACATCACACACTTCGTATCTCCTCTTCTTATACTCATATCATCTCGAATGCATGGAAAAAAGATTTTCTAAAAAAGTTTTGAAATTTTAGAAAATTCGAAAAAATTTGCGCATATGAAGCTTGAAATGTTGCAAACTGCTAGGAATCTCATCTCACCCCCCAACCAAATCTTGCATTGTCCTCAATGTAAAAAGATATGCAATGAGCATGAACATGAGAGCAATGGTAAAATATGAGAGAGTGAGAACAATAGTACCTGAGAGAGCGATCATGGAAGTCTACAACCCAACAACTAAGGCTACTTAAAACAGTAAAACTAGATAAACTGAACCTAATCTACGGAAAGCAATAAAGATAACTAACCCGTCCCTTTTTAAAAAGAGGATCTCCATCAGACTAGGAGATCGATTATCATTATAACATCCAAAAGGATAAAGTTGAGCACGATCATCAAGTGGTGTAACAAATTTTTTAGTAGAACTATCCACCATCCTGCTTTGAAAAGTACATAAGTGACATCGATCATTTTATCCCATTGAAAATCCTGCTGAAAAATTTCAGTGAGTTCTTCAACAAAATTGTCACATGTACTAGGAGAGGAGAGTTGCATTGTTTGGAAATCATTAAGTATGGATCTCCTTTCCTTCTTGTCTTGGTAAAAATTATTCAAGTATGGATCATCCCAGAAGTGTTCTTCAGTTTGAACAAACCAAAGAGATGTGGAGACTTGTATTTCTTCTTCACGAGTTGATATGATCTCCACAAAATCAGATTTCACCGGTGCTTCTACGATTGATTTTCAGTTTGGTGTTTTGTGGAAGGAAAATTTTTGGGCACCAGAGGGGTCCCTCTCAAAGCATGTACAATGTCCTGAATCATGGGATCATCCCAATCCTTAAAGTACGTTAGGCACTCCTCGAGTGTATAAGAGACCTCATCAGAGGAAATTTTCAGATTTGGACCCTTTATGTCTTCCTCCTTCTCAGAATTTTGTGTAGGTTGGAGTGGGTCCTCCATCTTTACACTTTCAGAAATTGGCCTCTCTGTAGGCAAGTCAAGCACCAAATCTTCCAAATCCTGCACAACAAATTTGTGTAAATCAGAAATTGGTGACTTGTCAAATGAATTTTCAGAAATTGACATTACAAGGTCTTAATAAAATGAGAATTAGATTCATCCTTAGAATGTGTCAAACATGTCCCCAAACTTTCAGGTAGATCATGTTGGAACAACCCCCCATCATCCATGGATTCAATCATGTTTACCTCATGGGGGCCATCATTGTCGTCCTAATCCTCAAAGGGATCAAAGCTAACAACATCTAGAGGATCAAAATTCTGCCTTAAAGCGAACTCCTCTTCTATAATTAAATTAATCATATCAACCTCGTGAACATCATCATCATCATCCCTATGCCTTTTGCCTAAGTGGAACACATTCACCTCCAACGTCATGTTCCCAAAAGACATTTGCATCACTCCATTCCGGCAATTTATGATTGCATTTGATGTAGCAAGGAATGGGCGACCTAGAATTACCGGTATTTAGGTGCTAGCATCCATGACCGGTTGTGTGTCCAAGACAATGAAATCTACTGGGTAGTAGAATTTATCCACTTGGACTAACACATCCTCAACTATCCCTCTCGGTACACGGATGGATCTATCAGCGAGTCGCAATGTGGTTTTGGTGGGTTTTAATTCACCAAGACCCAATTGCTCGTATACCGAGTATGGGATCAAGTTCACACTTGCCCCCAAGTCTAGCAACACACGCCTAATCCGGTAGTCTCCAATGATACATGAGACGGTGGGACTACCGGGATCTTTGAATTTTGGGGGGGTCTTTTGAGTAAGAATGGCACTCACTTGCTCATTTAAGAAGGCCTTTTGCTGTACATTATGTTTGCGTTTTGTTGTGCATAGGTCCTTTAGAAACTTGGCATAAGAGGGGATTTATTTGATGGCATCAAGCAAAGGAATGTTAATCTTGACTTGTCTGAAAATCTCTAGAATATCATGAGAGTTTGGGAGATATTTTGGAGCAACCAATCTCGAAGGGAATGGTGCTACGGGCTTGTAAATGTGTTCTGGTTCTTGTGGGGCTAAGTTAGATCCATCCTCATCCTCAGAATTTACCGGATCATTAGGCTTGTCGGCCTTCACCGGAATAGATTTGTCAATTTGTTTACCACTTCTAAGAGTGGTGATGGATTTGGCTTGCTTCATGTGTTGGTTGGAAGGATTAGGAATGCTCACTTCATGCACTTGCTTTGGATTGGGTTGAGGTTGGGCCGGAAAGGTCCCTTCCTTAGCATTCAAGCGTCCCTTAATCTCATCAACCGAGACTTTGAGCTCTTGGAACATTTGCTGATTTGTTTGATTGATTTGCGTTTGCCCTTGTATAAACGCTTTCAAGGTATCCTCCATTGAGAACTGAGGTGGGGCCATATTTTGCATGGGTGGCCCTCTTTGAGAGTTGGTAGGATTGCCCGTAGGAGCATTCTTCCAACTAAAATTTGGGTGGTTCTTCCAACTATCATTGCACGTATTACCCACCGATCCATTGAAAGGCCGTTGATACCCATATGTGGCATTTGCATGTTCATGTAATACCTCTTGAAATGCAGGAATTGTGGGACAATCTTGCGTAGCGTGTAAATCGGTGAGACAAATCCCACCTATGGTTTCAATAGCTTCATTGGACTTTGGAACTCCACTTTTACTAAGTTCCATGGCCTCGACCTTCCTTGTGAGGTTGGCTATCCTTGCATTCACGTCGTCTTCCTCCTTAAGGATATAGATTCCTCCTTTTTCTTGAGTAGACTTAGGGTTATTGGGTTTATCCGAAGTATCCCAAGATTGGGCATTTTCAGCCAACATGTCCAAATAACTCCAAGCCTCATCTAGATTTTTGCTCATAAACTCGCCATTGCACATCATCTCTACAAATTGGCGCATATTGGAACTTAATCCATCATTGAAAAATTTTATAATTCGCCAAATCTCATAGCCATGATGTGGGCAAGCAAGTAGGAAATCCTTAAATCTCTCCCAACATTGGAAGAAAGATTCACCCTCTTTAGCCAAAAAATTTATTATGGCTCTTCGAAGGGTGTTCGTTTTATGAGCCGGGAAGAACTTTTTCAAGAATTCTCGGGTCATCTCATTTCATGACCCAATCGAATGTGGTCTAAGAGAGTGAAGCCAATCTTTGGCTCTTTCTTTCAATGAAAAGGGAAAGAGTTTAAGTTTAATGGTATCTTCTGAAACATTGGTGTATTGCAAAGTAGCCACCACTTCTTCAAATTCTTTCAAGTGCAGATATGGGCGGTCAGAGTCTAGCCCATGGAACTTTGGTATAAGTTGAATTACACCTGGCTTTATGTCAATGTTTCCCCCGTTTGGTGGTAGAACCACACAAGAGGGTGTAATTGCACGGGCTGGTTGTAGGTAATCCCGTAGTGATATCATTGGAGGAACATTATGTACCTCATTCTCTCCTACTCCTTGATTTGCGTTTGTAGTTGGAGTAGGGGGGGGAGGATTCCTTAAAGGTGTTTGATCCATACTCCCCAAACTTTCACAATGCTCTTGGTAATTTCGGACTCGTCTATGGACTGACAATGGTCCAACTAAACCACCTTCAGATTGGAGACGATTTGAGTAGTTACGTTCCCAACGGGACATAAACCACTCAACCAAAAAAAACTACACTAGTCCTAAATCCTAGAAATCTGAAATTAATCTAAAAATAGAAAATCTGTAAAAAGCTAAGTTAGAAAGGTATCACCTGATGCGTTTTTAACTAGAGAAGAAATCCTACAAAGCAAAACAATTTGTTAGTTCTAAAAGAAATCAGAAAACCTATCTACTTCTACTTCTACAGCCATTAAAACAATTCGAAAACCGTTATCTAAAGTCCCCGACAGCGGCGCCAAAAACTTGTTTGCTCGCCTCAAGTGTAAGGCTGCGATGTAGTAATAAATCTCGGTAAGACCGAGGTTGATCCACAGGGAATTAGAAAACAACTTTCAAACTATTCCAGCAACTCAGTTTGCAATAGATATGAGGATTCAATTGAGTAATTAAACTAAAACAGTAACTTAATGAAAACTAGTAATTTAAGGTACTAAGGCATTCAAGGATCCACTTGTGGCAATCCCATGTCAATCCAATCAATCCAAGTATAGAACACAACTAGATTTGAAGTCCTATCTCTCATCTAGTTGGAAAATAAAGCATTCAAACACATTCAATTCCATTCAAGCTAAACTTCCAAGTTCTAGTCCCATTCAACACATGTAGGATTCGAAATCATAGCCTTCGGAGTAACAGCCATGCCTATGGACTATGGCTTGCTCAAGGGTTACCATAATTCGAACCTAAACAAACATAATATGATAATCTCAGAGAATTGCAAGGAATCCATGTCTGGATCACATGAACTCTCATAAAACATCTTAAACTACCAACTTAAGGGACTAAAATAAATAAAAATCCAAACTTGAATTGAAAACTACTTGAATTAACTTGAATCAAACATGAAATAGGCTACAAGCTTCACCTCTCAGCCTTAGCTGAGAGATTCTAGCCGAGCATTGTCATACTACAACTAGAACTCATAATAAAAAGCATAAAAACTAAAAAAACCGAAAATTGGAGGGTTGCTGACGCTCCACGACAGCTTCCTCTCTCTAGAACCACGTCCCTTAGTTTCTATGATGACCTAGGAAGAGCCCCTAGGTGTCCTTTTATAGTGGGAAAGCCCCCTTGCATCGGAAACATCCAGAAATTGCGTAAGGTTACGCAGTGCGCAGAAAATCTCGGAGCCGGAATTAGAAATTCTTGATTTTTCTGCGTGGCCGATCGTTCGGACTGGCCTGGCCGACCGGTCACGACCGGTCGGTCCAGTCTGTTTTTAGTCCAGAGAGTTTTCCCATTAGCCACGACCTGTTGGCCGACCGGTCAGGACCGGTCGGACCAAGCTGATCATGTGTCTAGCAAGCTCCGCAGCAGCACCGATCGGTTGGCCGACCGGTCAAGACCGGTCGGACCAACTGGTCCTTCCCGTAGTTTCCAGAAGTGTGGCCGACCGGTCGGAAGACCGGTCGGACATGCTTTTCTTCTTCTTTTTCTTCTTTTCTCCATTCTCTTTTCTCCCTCTTTCTTCTTCCTTCTTTGGTCCACCTTGGACCTTCTTTCAAAGGTTCTAAATGGACCCTTTTTTGGTCTCCAATTGAGTGAAGTCTGCTCTCATCCCTACAATCACAAAACATGCGTTAGATGGGCCTTTTAATCATGAAAACCATGCATACAATGTCATGTAGTGGGCAATGCAAGGTATAAATTGGAGGTTCAACATCTACTGGGTAATAAAATTTATCAACTTGAACTAAGACATCCTCAATCATCCTTCTCGGTATACGAATAGATCTATTAGTAAGTTGGAGTGTGGTTTTGGTGGGTTTCAATTCACCTAACCCAAGTTGTTCATAGACCGAGTATGGGATGAGGTTAACACTTGCCCCTAAATCGAGTAAGGCTTGTTTGATCCAGTAGTCACCTATGATGCATGAGATGGTTGGACTACCCAAATCCTTATATTTTTGGGACACCTCTTGTTTGATAATAGCGCTCAAATTCTCAGTCAAAAGTACTTTGTTGTGAACATTGTGTTTCCTTTTGACTATATACAATTCCTTTAAAAATTTGGCATAGGATGGTATTTGTTTTATAGCATCCAACAATGGAATGTTGATCTTCACTTGCTTAAAAACCTCTAAAATTTTCAGGTTTTTGTCTAAAGGTTTGGGTGAAATCAACATTTGGGGAAACGGAGCAACCAGCTTGTATTGCCTTTTCAATTCTTTCTCATGTGGAGTGTTGTTCGGGCTATCATCCTCTTTGGAAATTTTCGGATCATTAGGCTTTGGGGCCTTCACCGGATTAGATCTATCGATTATTTTGCCACTCCTCAAGGTGGTGATGGATTGAACATGCTCCATGTGTTGGGAGGAAGAGCTTGGGTCTTGTATCTCAAATTGGGTTCTTAGGTTAGGGAGAGGTTGGGCAGGAAGTGTGCCTTTCTCCCTAACACTGAGATGAGATTCAACTCTAACCATTGAGGTTTTCAAGTCATTAATGGCTTGGGATGAATTTTGATTGAATTTCAGTTACTCTTGCATGAACCCATCAATTTTCAGAGAATTAGTCTTGTTATATTAAGCTTGAACCGATATGAATGCACCCAACATCTCCTCTAGCGTAGCTTTTGGTGTGATTACTAGGGATGGACCTAGTAAAAGTTGAGCTTGGGGGATGTAGTTTGCATTTGCAGTTGGTCCATTCCTCCAATTGAAATTGGGATGGTTCTTCCAACTAGAGTTATACATGTTTGAGTTTGGAGCACTAAATGGCCATTGATAACTGTTTATGGCATTTGATTGTTCTTGTAAGATATCTTGAAATGCAGAAATTGTGGGACAATCCTGTGTTGCATGTTGATTTCTGGCACAAATTCCACAAACAGTTTCAACGTTTTTTGAATTAATCATCTCTCCTTTCTTCAATTTCATGGCCTCGACTTTTCTTTTGAGGCTAGCCACATGTGCACTTATGTTATCTTCTTCTGAGAGGACACAAATTCCTCCTTTTTCCTTTTGTTGGCTTGTCTTGGAATTTGTTGGTCTAGATGTATCCCAAGACTGTGCATTCTCGGCCAATTCATCAAAATAGTCTCATGCTTCCTCGGCTTCTTTATTCATGAATTCTCCATTGCACAACATCTCTACGAATTAGTGTATGGGTGAAGTCAGTCCTTCATAGAAAAAGCTTATTACCCGCCAAATTTCGTAGCCATGATGTGGGCATGCATTTAACAAGTCCTTGAACCTCTCCCAACATTGGAAGAAGCTCTCGTTCTCTTTTTTAGCAAAATTCATTATAAGGCGCCTCAACATGATCATTTTGTGAGTAGGGAAGAACTTTTTAATGAACTCCCTGGTCATCTCAGTCCATGTGCCAATTGATCTTGGACTTAATGCATGAAGCCAAGCCTTAGCTTTCTCTTTAAGGGAAAAAGGAAATAATTTGAGTCTCACCACATCATCCGTTACGTTTGCAAAGTGCATTATGGCTATCACCTCATCAAATTCATTAAAATGTTGATAGGTACTTTCATTGTTTAGTCCATGAAATTTTGGAAGGAGTTGGATTACTCCCGGTTTCAAATCTATGTTCCCTTCATTATGTGGAAAAACTATGCATGAGGGAGTGCTCACTCTTGCAGGTTACAAGTAATCACGAAGTGTTCTAGGTCGGGGAACATTCTCAACTTCATTTTCTCTCGTTTCGGTTTAGCCCAGATTTTTATTGGCCATAGGGTTGGGTTGATTTCCAGCCATACTTTCAGACAAAAATGGAGAATCTAAACGTTTTTTTATCACGTGGCTCCCTATCAATCCCTTCAACAATTCCCCCTTCACTAATGAGTCGGTTATTAGAATCCCAAACCCCATGTGGCATGCAAAATCTCAGAAAAATAAAAGAAAAGAGTTAGAAAAACCTGATTTGAAGTGACTACTTCGACTCCTAAAATTCCTTGAAAAACAAAATAAAGCAAACAAACTAAGTTAGTAAAGGAGTCCTAAAAATCTTAAATAGAAACTATTTTCAGCAATTTTGTGAAAAACTGTCAAAGTTCCCGGCAACGGCGCAAAAAACTTGTTCGCTTCCCCAAGTGTAGGGTTACAATGTAGTAACTATCTCGGTAAGATCGAGGTTGATACATAGGGACTTGTTTAGGAGTCACAAAACACTTCCAATGGTTTCTAATTAAGAACTAACTAAACAGGATTTTGAACTAAAGGTGAATGTAATCAATATAAAAGAGCACTAGGGGTTCAAGGATCCACATGTAGCAATCCTTAATGCTTAATTCACTGTGGTTTTAGAATTATACAATTAGAATCGAAATCAAATCCTATCTAGTGGGATGATAGAGAGGTTATAACAAACAATCTGCCATATGTGTGATCCAAGTAAATGATTGTTGAACCTCCAATTTATACATTGCATAACCCATTACATCATATTATATGCATGTTTTGCATGTTTAAAAGGCCCATCTAATGCATGTTTTGTGATTATAGGAACGAGAGCGAACTTCACCCAATTGGAGAACAAAAAGAATGTATTTAGGACCCCTTGAATGAAGGCCCAAGGTGGACCAAAGAAGGAAGAAGAAAGATGGAGAAAAGAGAAGAAAGAAAAGAAGAAAAAGAGGAAAAAGATAAAGGTCCGACCTGCCGGCCATGCTGCTGTACTCACTGGACAAAGGACTAGTTGGTTCGACCGGTCGGCCAACAAGTTGGCCATAGCTTTGGAACTCCCTAGACTCAAGACTAATTGGTCCGACCGGTCAAGACCGGTCGGCCAACAGGTCGGATCCACCCCCTGTGCACGCTGGATGAATTGACAAGCCTGTCCGACCGGTCAAGACCGGTCGGCCAGCCCAGTCCGACCGGTCCAGACTGGTCGGCTATGTGCAAAAACGGGTAGTTTCTAAATCCGGGCTCCGAAATTCTCTGCGCACTATGTATCCTTACACAAATTCGAGATGTTTCCGATGCAACAGAGCTTCCCCACTATAAAAGGACACCTAGGGGCTCCTCCTACGATATCATAGAAGCCAAGGAACTTCATGGGAGAGGAAGGCAGCTGTCGTGGAGAGTTTGCAACCCTCCAAACTCGAGGTTTTCATGTTTTCTAACTTTCTTTTATGAGTTCTAGTTGTAGTATGACAATGCTCGGCTAGAATCTCTCAGTTAAGTTTGAGAGGTGAAGCTTGTAGCCAATTTCATGTTTGATTCAGTTTAGTTCAAGTAGTTCTACTTCAAGTTCGAATTTTGATATTCTAGTTCTTATAAAATTGATATTTTTAGACGTTTTATGAGAGTTCTTGTGCTCCGGACATGGATTCCTTGTAATTCTCTGAGATTATCATGTTTTGCTTGATTAGATTCGAATTATGGTAACCCTTGAGCATGCCATAGTCCATAGGCATGGTTGTTACTCCGAAGGCTATGATTTCGAATTCTATATATGTTGAATGGGACTAGAACTTGGAAGTTTAACCTGAGTGGGATTGAATGTGTTTAATGCTTTATCTTCCAACTAGATGAGAGATAGGACTTCAAATCTAGTTGTGTATCATGATTGGATTGATTGGATTGACATGGAATTACTACAAGTGGATCCTTGAAAGCCTTAATACCTTTAATCACTTTTTTCTTAAGTTACTGTTTAGCATAATTCCTTCAATTGAATCTCTTGTCTGATACAAATTGAGTTGCTGGAATAGTTTGGAATTCGTTCTCTAATTCCCTGTGGATCGACCTCGGTCTTACTGAGATTTATTACTACATCGCAGCCTTGCACTTGAGGCGAGCAAACAAGTTTTTGGCGCCGTTGCCGGGGAATTTAGATAACGGTTCTAATTTATTTTAGTGGCTATAGAGTAGTAGTTAGGATTTATTGTTTTCTTAGGATTAGTTTTTCTAAATTTTAGAACTAACAAAGTTTGTTTTGTTTTGTAGGAAGTTCTTCTAATTCAAGCAAATCGGTACTATCCTTCCAACTTCAACTCTTTTAGTTTTTGGTTTTTATTTTTCAGATTTTAGGATTTAGGATTAGTTCAGATTTTGGATTTTGTGGTTTATGTCCCGTTGGGACCACAACAATCTTCTCCAATCCGAAGGTGGTTTAGTTGGACCATTATCCGTTCATAGATGAATCCAAAAATCTGTAGAACATTGTGATAATTTGGGGAGTATGGATCAAACACCTTTAAGGAATCCTCCTCCCACCCCAGTCAAACTACTAATGGAAATCAAGAGGGAGTAGGAGAGAATTAGGTACAAATGTTCCTCTAATGAGATCATTACGGGACTACCTACAACCGGCCCGTGCAACTACACCCTCTTGCGTGGTTTTACCACCAACCGGGGGAAACATTGATATAAAGCCGAGTGTAATTCAACTTATACCAAAGTTCCATGGGCTAGACTCTGACAGCCCATATTTGCACTTAAAGGAATTTGAAGAAGTGGTGGCTACCTTGGAATACACTAATGTTTCGGAAGATGCCATTAAACTTAAACTCTTTCTCTTTTCATTGAAAGAAAGAGCCAAGACTTGGCTTCATTCTCTTAGACCACACTCGATAGGGTCATGGAATGAGATGACCGGGAATTCTTGAAAAAGTTTTTCCCAGCTCATAAAACGAACACCCTTCGAAGAGCCATAATGAATTTTTTGGCTAAAGAGGGTGAATCTTTCTTCCAATGTTGGGAAAGGTTTAAGGACCTCCTACTTGTTTGCCCACATCATGGCTACGAAAGTTGGCGAATGATAAAAATTTTCAACGATGGATTAAGTTCCAATATGTTCCAATTTGTAGAGACGATGTGCAATGGCGAGTTCATGAGCAAAAATCCAGATGAAGCTTGCAGTTATTTGGATATGTTAGCCGAGAATGCCCAATTATGGGATACCTTGGATAAATCTAATAATAACCCTAAGCCTACTTAAGAGAAAGAGAAAGGAGGGATCTATATCCTCAAGGAGGAAGACGATGTGAGTGAAAGGATAGCCAACCTCACAAGGAAGATTGAGGTTATGGAATTTAGTAAAAGTGGAGTTTCAAAGTCCAATGAAGCTATTGAGACCATATGTGGGATTTGTTTCACCAATCTACATGCTAAGCAAGATTGTCCTACAATTCCTGCATTTTAAGAGGTGTTACATGAACACACAAATGCCACATATGGTTATCAACGGCCTTTCAATGGATCGGTGGGTAATACGTACAACTCTACTTGAAAGAATCACCCAAATTTCAGTTGGAAGAATGCGCCCACGGGCAATCCTACCGACTCTCAAGGAGGGCCACCCATGCAAAATATGGCCCCACCTCAATTCTCATTGGAGGATACTTTAAAAGCTTTTATACAAGGGCAAACGCAAATTAACCAAACGAATCAGCAAATGTTCCAAGAGCTTAAAGTCTCGGTTGATGAGATTAAGGGACGCTTGAACGCTAGGGAAGGGACCTTTCCGACCCAACCACAGCCCAATCCAAAGCAAATACATGAAGTGAGCATTCCTAATCCCTCCAACCAACCTATGGAGCAACCCAAATCTGTCACCACTCTTAGAAGTGGTAAGCAAATTGACAAACTATTCCGATGAAGGCCGACAAGCCTAATGATCCGGTAAATTCTGAGGATGAGGACGAATCCAACTTAGCCCCATAAGAAAAGGAATGCATTTATAAGCCCGTAACACTATTTCCTTCGAGATTGGTTGCTCTAAAATCTCTTCCAAACTCTCATGATATTTTTGAGATTTTTGGACAAGTCAAGATAAACATTCCCTTGCTTGATGCTATCAAACAAGTTCCCTCCTATGCCAAGTTTCTAAAAGTCCTATGCACAACCAAACGTAAATATAATGTGCAACAAAAGACCTTTTTGAATGAGAAAGTGAGTGCCATTCTCACTCAGAAGACCCCCCCAAAATTCAAAGATCCTGGTAGTCCCACAATCTCATGTATCATTGGAGATTACCGGATTGAACGTGCATTGTTAGACTTGGGGGTAAGCGTAAATTTGATCCCCTACTCGGTATACGAGCAGTTGGGTCTTGGTGAATTAAAACCCACCAAAACTACGTTGCAACTCGCTGATAGATCCATCCGTGTATCGAAAGGGATAGTTGAGGATGTGCTAGTCTAAGTTGATAAATTCTACTACCCGGTAGATTTCATTGTCTTGGACACACAACCGGTTATGGATGCTAGCACCCAAATACCGGTGATTCTAAGCCGCCCATTCCTTGCTACATCAAACGCAATCATAAATTGTCAGAATGGAGTGATGCAAATGTCCTTTGGGAATATGACATTGGAGGTGAATGTGTTCCACTTGGGCAAAAGGCATAGGGATGATGATGATGTCCACGAGGTTGATATGATTGATTCAATCGTGGAAGAGGAGTTCGCTTTAAAGCAGAATTTTGATCCTCTAGATTTTGTTATCTTTGACCCTTTTGAGGATTAGGATGACAATGATGGCCCCCATTAGGTAAACATGATAGAATCCATGGAAGATGAGGAGTTTTTCCAACATGATCTACCTAAAAGCTTGGGGACATGTTTGACACATTCTAAGGATGAATTTAATTCTATTTTTAATAAGACCTTGAATGTGTCAATTTCTGAAAATTTATTTGACAAGTCACCAATTTCTGATTTACACAAATTTGTTATGCAGGATTTGAAAGAATTGGTGCTTGACTTGCCTACAGAGAGGCCAATTTCTAAAAGTGCAGAGGTTGAGGACCCACTCCAACCTACACAAAATTCTGAAAAGGAGGAAGACGTAAAGGGTCCAAATCTGAAAACTTCCTCCCCTGAGGTCTCCTACACACTCGAGGAGTGTTTAGTGTATTTTGAAGATTGGGATGATCCCATGATTCAGGACATAGTAAATGCTTTGAGAGAGAGACCTTATGCGCCTAAAAAGCTTCCTTCCACAGAGCGCCAAATTGAAGAATCGACTATGGAAGCACAAACGACAAATGATTATGTGGAGACCATCCCAATGTTTGAGGATGAAGCGATTGAAGTCTCCACATCTCTTTGGTTTGTTCAAACCGAAGAACACTTCTGGGATGTCCCATACTTGAATGATTTTTGCCCAGACAAGAAGGAAAGGAGATCCATATTCAATGATTTTCAACCAATGTAATTCTTCTTCCCTAGTACATGTGACAATTTTCTTGAGGAACCCACTGAAATTTTTCAACTGGATTTTCAATGGGTTAGAATGATCAATGTCACCAATGTACTTTCCATAGCAGGATGGTGGATGGTTCTTCTGAATAATTTGTTACACCACTTGATGATCTTGCTCAACTTTGTCCTTTTGGATGTCATACTGATAATCGATTTCCTAGTCTAATGGAGATCCTCTTTTTAAAAAGGATGGGTTAGGATCTTTATTACTTTCCGTAGATTATGTTAAGTTTTATTTTAGTTTTACTGTTTTAGTAGGATTTCGTTGTCGGAGTTGCAGACTTCCATGATTGACTCTCTCAGGTACTATTGTTCTCACTCTCTTATATTTCCCATTGCTCTCATGTTCATACTAATTGCATATCTTTTTGTATTGAGGACAATGCAAGAGTTAGTTGGGGGGTGAGATGAGATTCCTCATCTAGCAGTTTGCAACATTTCGAGCATCATATGTGCAAAATTTTTCAAAATTTCTAAAATTTCAAAACTCTTTTAGAAAACCTTATTTCTATGCATTCGAGATGATACGAGTATAAGAAAAGGAGATACGAAGTGAGTGATGTTGCAAGTTTTGAACTTCTCTTAATATAATTGTTTTATATGTGAATTCCCCTATTTATGTGATTGATAGAAAATTTAAACACTCTTACACCTAGTTCACATTACACGATTTTCATGGTTTGAAGGGATTATGTGATTTGTGGATTGGCTAGACTTAGAATTAAGGTGTTAAGATACCAAGTCGAGGTACTTTGTCCATCCTTGTCCATAGGAAAATAACGAAAGATATGGATTTCTAAAAATCCTATCTAATTTAAAAGAAAAAGGAAAAGGAAGGATGAAATTGGGAATGATGGAAAAATGGTGAAAAATTTCGAAAAGGGCTACCTATTACCAACTGGGGGATGGTCTACCCATAACCAAAGCCGAAAATGGGACGTAGTGTGAAAGCCGTCAGAAGGACGGTAAGGCAAATTCCTGTCATTGACTTGTTGTTGCTCTGTACACCTTGAGATCCATAGTTTAGTTGATCTATGAAGAAGATAATCCCAGAAACTCATGAGATGAACTTTCACTATACACACTAGGTTGAATTTTGTTCGAGTTCTTCTATTTATCAATTAATCAGTGGGAATTTCATATGGACACTTATTATGTTTTGAGAGTTTAACGTTTGAACGTCTATCACCTAGTTTTTCTGAATTTTATACTTGTATGTCTTGGAATGGATAAAAACATAGTTTCTGAAGGAGAGTTGGGTTTTGGAGGTTTGAACTTGTTGCATGCATGTTTTGCTCGTGATTAGCAAAAAGCTGGTTAGGGGGTGTGTTGAACATCCAATTTATACATTGCATAACCCATTACATCACATTATATGCATGTTTTGCATGTTTAAAAGGCCCATCTAATGCATGTTTTGTGATTATAGGAACGAGAGCGAACTTCACCCAATTGGAGACAAAAAAGAATGTATTTAGGACCCTTTGAATGAAGGCCCAAGGTGGACCAAAGAAGGAAGAAGAAAAAGGGAGAAAAGAGAAGGAAGAAAAGAAGAAAAAGAGGAAAAAGATCAAGGTCCGATCTGCCAGCCATGCTGCTGTACTCACTGGACAAAGGACCAGTTGGTCCGACTGGTCGGCCAACATGTCGGCCATAGCTCTGGAACTCCCTGGACTCAAGACTAATTGGTCCGACCGGTCAAGAATGGTCAGCCAACAGGTCGGATCCACCCCATATGCACGATGGATGAATTGATGTTCGCTTCCCCAAGTGTAGGGTTGGGATGTAGTAATAATCTCGGTAAGACCGAGGTCGATCCACAGGGACTTATGTAGGAATCCACAAAACACTTCCAATAGTTCTACTGAAAAGCTAACAATCAGAGTTGTAGAAGATTGATGTAAATAGTAATTTTGAACTAAACTGAAGGTAATAATTAATTAAAAGGCACTAGGGGCTCAAGGATCCACTTGTAGCAATCCTTGATGCTCAATTCGCTATAGTTTCTCACTTTCTCAACTAGAATCGAAATTAAGATCTATCTAGTCGGATGATAGAACAGTTAAACCAAACAATCTGCCATATGTAAGACCAATGTTTATGATTCACTCAATGCAAGCTAGGACGAGCATACTCAATTGCATAGGTCAGTCCCAATTCCAATAGGCTAAGATCACAATCATAACCATCATTAAATCCTGTCACAAGACAAAACTAGATTATGATTTGAACATGATTCAAATCACATACGCAGTCTCACATACTTCAGAATTTCCAGAAAAGTAGACTTTTGGTAAGAAGTTCCCACATGAAGATCATAAATCTAGAGCGTATTCCAATTCCTCAGATCATACAGGTCTAGAGTAGTTCACAACAATTAAGAACTCAAGCAATTCTTCCAAACATCCATGAGTCATCATAGGACTAAGAAAAACTACTTAGCACTTGAATTAAACTTCAAACCATTGTTCTTAAACATGAAATCCAACTTAAAACCACATCAAACGAATTGAAACATCTTATATTCACTACAAGCTTCACCTCTTAGCCCTAGCTAAGAGGTTTAGCCTTTCATGATCCAAGGAAACATGAAAAACAACTAAAATAACATAAAACTAGAAAGCAAACTAGGAGTTGTAGAACTCCAAAATTGACTTCCGCCGTCTCCCACTGTGCTCAATCCCTCCTAAGATGCCCTAGGAACGATCCCTAGGTGTCCTTTTATAGTGGGGAAGCTCCACAGCGTCGGAATCTTCCAGAATATGCGTAAGGATACGCAGTGCGCAGAGAAATCTGGAGCTTGTAGAACACGCTCAGTTACGCAGACGACCGGTCGCACGACCGGTCTGAGCTCTTGGACGACCGGTAGCACGACCGGTCGCAAAAATGCGAAAAATGTCCAGAGAGTTTTGGAAAATTCCGATCCCGCAATTTTAATTCAAGGACCGGTCACACGACCGGTCTGAACAGTGTACGACCTCGTACAACCGGTCTTGGACAGTGCAGTGAGTTGTGGCCGCAGGGCCCCCCTGTTGAGTGATCGGACCGGTCGGACGACCGGTCTTAGGCACGTTTTTTCTGCTTTCTTTCTTCTTTTCTCAGGCTTCTTTCTTTCATCCTTTGACGCTTAGTCCTTTGATTTTCTTTGCTTGTAAATGGCGTCTTTAAATCTCCAATTGATGAATCCTCTCTCTCATCCCTACAATCACAAATCCATGCATTAGATTAGTCTATAAATCAAGAAAACCTCGCATAATGAGTGATGAATTGGTATTAGAATATGCACAATTAAGAGCTCAACAATTGACAAGCCTGTCCGACCAGTCAAGACCGGTTGGCCAGCCAAGTCCGACCGGTCTCGATTGGTCGGCCATGTGCAAAAACTGATAGTTTCTAAATCCGGGCTCTGAAATTCTCTGCGCACTGCGTATCCTTATGCAAATTCGAGATGTTTCCAATGCAACAGAGCTTCCCCACTATAAAAGGACACCTAGGGGCTCCTCCTAGGATATTATAGAAGCCAAGGAACTTTGTGGGAGAGGAAGGAAGTCGTCGTGGAGCATTTGCAACCCTCCAAACTCTGGGTTTTCATGTTTTCTAGTTTTCTTTTATGAGTTCAAGTTGTAATATGACAATACTTGGCTAGAATATCTCAGCTAAGGCTGAGAGGTGAAGCTTGTAGCCAATTTCATGTTTGATTCAGTTTAGTTCAAGTAGTTCTACTTCAAGTTCGAATTTTGATATTCTAGTTCTTATAAAATTGATACTTTTAGACGTTTTATGAGAGTTCATGTGCTCCGGATATGGATTCCTTGCAATTCTCTGAGATTATCATGTTTTGCTTGATTAGATTTGAATTATGGTAACCCTTGAGCATGCCATAGTCTATAGGCATGGTTGTTACTCTGAAGGCTACGATTTCAAATTCTATATGTGTTGAATGGGACTAGAACTTGGAAGTTCAACCTGAGTGGGATTGAATGTGTTTAATGCTTTATCTTCCAACTAGATGAGAGATAGGACTTCAAATCTAGTTGTGTATCATGCTTAGATTGATTGGATTGACATGGGATTACTACAAGTGGATCCTTGAAAGCGTTAGTACCTTTAATCACTGTTTTTCTTAAGTTATTGTTTTAGCATAATTCCTTCAATTGAATCTCTTGTCTGATACAAACTGAGTTGCTGGAATAGTTTGGAATTCGTTCTCCAATTCCCTGTGGATTGACCTCGGTCTTACCGAGATTTATTACTACATCGTAGCCTTGCACTTGAGGTGAGTGAACAATGATTCCCTCAATTCAAGTTAGGACTTGAGCACACTCAATTACATAGGTCAATCCTAGTTCCAATAGGTTAAGATCGCAATCATAATCATCATTAAATTCTATCACAAAGTATAATTAGATCATGATTTGAATTTCATTCAAATCACATACACAATCACACATAAGCAGAAATTCCAGAAAAGTAGAACTTTTGGTATGAAGTTCCCACATGAGGGTCAAAGGTCTAGAGTGTATTGAATCCGATTTCTTGGAGCGTACATGTCTAGAATGATTTAAAACAATTAAGAACTCAAGCAATTCTTCTAAACATCCATGAGCCATCATAAGATTAAGAAAAACTACTTAGAACTTTATTCAAACTTCAAACCATTGTTCTTCACTATTAATCCAACTTGAAACCAAAATAAACGAATTGAAACATCTTAGATTCACTACAAGCTTCACCTCTTAGCCCTATCTAAGAGGTTTAGCCGTTCATGATCCAAGGAAACATGAAAGCAACTAAGAAAAACATAAAAACTAGAAGAACAAACTAAGAGTTGTAGAACTCCGAATCTGACTTCCGCCGCCTCCCACCATGGTAAATCTCTTTTATGATGCCCTAGGAACGAGCTAGAGGAGTCCTTTTATAGCTTTGGGTCCCTAGGTGTGAAGAAACTTTGAGAAATCCTGCAAAAAATGCGCTGTGCGCAGAGAATTTCGGAGCTTTAGATGTTCCTGAGTGAAGACTGGCCGGTCAGACAAACTGCCTGCAAATGTAATTCTCACTGGAGTCTTTTTTACACAGTCTGACCCATCAGTCGACTGGTCGGACAACCGATCGGAGAAACTGCTTCAAACTGCTGAAATCACTGGATGTTGAAATGCATAGACCGACCCTTCAGTCGACCGGTCGGCCGACCAGCCGGTCAGTCTGTCCGGCCGGTCAGTCAAGGGGCTTGCCCTCCTAAAACATGTCCAGTGAATTTCTTATTTCTGGAGGATTTGGCCGGTTGGCCGGTGGACATGAAATTTACTGAATTCTCAGCTTCTTCTCCTTCATCTTCAATGCACTTTTGCTCCACCTTTGGTCCTTCATTCCTTTAATCTTCAAGTTGTGTAAACAGCATCTCGAAGCCCTCGATTGGTGAATTCTCTCTCTCATTCCTACAACCACAAAACCATGCATTAGTTGGGTCTTTAATCACTTATTTCAAGAATAGTTAGTAATGAAATGGGGTTAGAATATGCACATTTAAGAGCTCAACAACTATTTTGATGAATTGGCTAAGAATGCACAGTCTTGGGATACGTCTAAACCAACAAATCCTAAGACAAGCTAACAAAAGGAAAAATGAGGAATTTATGTCCTCTTAGAAGAAGATAACATAAGTGCATGTGTGGCTAGCCTCACAAGAAAAGTCGAGGCCATGGAATTGAAGAAAGGAGAGATATTAATTCAAAAGACGTTGAAACAGTTTGTGGAATTTGTGCCGGAAGTCAACATGCAACACAGGATTGTCCCACAATTTCTGCATTTCAAGATATCTTACAAGAACAATCAAATGCCATAAACAGTTATCAACGGCCATTTAGTGCTCCAAACTCAAACACGTAGAACTATAGTTGGAAGAACCATCCCA
This sequence comes from Liriodendron chinense, assembly GCA_003013855.2. Taxonomy (NCBI): domain Eukaryota; kingdom Viridiplantae; phylum Streptophyta; class Magnoliopsida; order Magnoliales; family Magnoliaceae; genus Liriodendron; species Liriodendron chinense. The sequence goes on along the minus strand of PVNU02000289.1, from coordinate 6,865 downwards.
ATTTCAGTTGGAGGAATGGACCAACTACAAATGCAAACAACATCCCTCAAGCTCAACCTTTACTAGGTCCATTCCTAGTAATCACACCAAAAGTTACGCTAGAGGAGATGTTGGGTGTATTCGTATCGGTTCAGGTTGAATATAACAAGACTAATTCTCTGAAAATTGATGGGTTCATGCAAGAGCAATTGAAATTCAATCAAAATTCATCTCAAGCCATTAATGACTTGAAAACCTCAATGGCTAGAGTTGAATCTCATCTCAGTGTTAGGGAGAAAGGCACACTTCCTGCCAAACCTCTTCCTAACCCAAGAACCCAACTTGAGATACAAGACGTAAGCTCATCCTCCCAACATACGGAGCATGTTCAAGCTATCACCACTTTGAGAAGTGGAAAAATAATCGATAAATCTAATTCGGCAAAGGCCCCGGAGCCTAATGATCCGAAAATTTCCAAAGAGGATGATAGCCTGAACAACTCTCCACATGATAGGTACCGGTGCTCAAATTCCCGTCATACTTGACCACCCTTTTCTATCTACTTCAAATGTGATTATCAATTGTAGAAACGGGCTTGTACAAATGTCCTTTGGAAATATGACACTCGAGCTAAATATATTTGATTTATGTAAACAACCATGGGAAGTTGATGACGAAGTCTACGAAATAAATCTAATTGAATCATTCTTGGAGGATACATCCCCCTTAGCATTCTATTTCGATCCTTTAGAAGCATGTTTGGCCCACTCTTATGAGATTGATGATAACACGATATGAGAGATGGATCCCATTTTGGATGTTATGCCGGTACTTGATAATAAAAGATTGAAGGCATCATTTGAGCCTTTGCCCTTAAGCGAGAACAAGCCTCTTCCATCTAATATCAAGGCATCGAAGATCGACCTAAAACCATTACCCACTGATTTGAAATATGTTTATTTAAGTCAAAATGAGACGTATCCGGTGGTGATTTCTTCCCACTTGGATGAGGAACAAGAGAGTAGGCTGATAGTTACTCTAATAGAGCATAAGAGCGTCATTGGATGGTCAATTATGGATCTCAAAGGCATAGACCCAATGATTTGTACTCATCGCATACACCTCAAAGAAAATGTGAAAACATCTAGGCAACCACAAAGATGCCTCAATCTAAACATGAAGGAGGTGGTTAAGGACGAGATGTTGAAACTATTGGATGTGGATATCATCTACCCAATATCCGATAGTCAATGGGTGAGTCCAACTTAAGTGGTGCCCAAGAAATCCGGCATAACCATTGTAGCCAATGCCAACAATGAACTCGTGCCAACTAGAGTCATTATCGGTTGGAGAATGTGCATTGACTATAGGAAGTTAAACACAGTCACGAGGAAAGACCACTTTCCCTTACTGTTTGTTGATCAAATTTTAGAAAGGTTGGCAGGTCATTTCCATTTTTGCTTCCTGGATGGGTATTCTGTGTATAACCAAATAGAGATCGCCCTAGAAGACCAAGAGAAGACAACTTTCACATGTACGTTTGGTACTTTTGCCTATCGAAGGATGCTGTTTGGACTATGCAATGACCCTGTCACTTTTCAGCGTTGTATGTTGAGTATTTTTTCTGACATGGTGGGAGAAATTCTCGAAGTCTTCATCAACGATTTCTCAGTATTTGGTTGTAACTTTGATGAATGCCTTATGCACTTAAAAATTGTTTTGAAAAGATGTGAAGAAAGGAACCTCATATTGAATTGGGAGAAATGTCACTTCATGGTTCAAAAGGAAAAAGTCATCAGTCACATCATCTCACAAAATGGATTTGAGGTGGACAAAGTTAAAATCGATCTTATCTCTAACCTTCCACCACCCAAGAGCATATGAGATGTGCGGTCCTTTTTGGGACATGCCAGATTCTATAGACGGTTCATAAAGGACTTTAGTTCACTCTTTCATCCTTTATGTAACCTCCTTCAAAAGGAAAAATCATTCGAGTGGAATGAAGATTGTCAAAATGCCGTTGACAAGCTTAAAGGTATGCTAACATCTGCTCCCATAATGTAACCACCTGATTGGAGCCTTCCTTTTACAATTATGTGTGATGCAAGCGACTACGCTATTGGGGCTGTGTTAGGCCAAAGAAAAGAGAAGAAGCCATGCGTCATCTACTATGCAAGTAGAACCTTAAACTCAGCCCAGGCAAACTACACTACTACAGAAAAAGAACTTTTAGCCGTAGTTTTTTCTTTAGACTAGTTTAGGTCCTACTTGATCAGATCCAAAATCATCATATTCACTGACCATGTTGTGCTTAAGTACCTTCTCTCTAAAAAGGATGCTAAGCCGCTCTTATTGAGATGGATCCTCCTACTTCAAGAATTTGACATCAAAATACGAGACAGAAAAGGAGTAGAAAACATTGTGGCTGACCATCTCTTTAGACTTGTTCTCACTGATTCCCTTGAGACGACTGCGATCAATGACATGTTCCCTGATGAACAACTTTTTACAATTTCTCAATTGCCTTGGTATATGGACATGGTTAACTATCTTGCTACAGGTATAATTCCAACACATTGGAAAAAGCAAGATAAAGATAAATTCTTCAACGAGGTAAGAAAATTCTTGTAGGACGACCCGTACTTATTCAGGTATTGTCCTGATCAAATTATAAGGAGATGTGTGCCGGATGATGAGCAAAAAAGTATCATCTCCTTTTGTCATTCGTAGGCATGTGGTGGCCACTTTTCGGCTAAGAAGACCATAGCCAAAATTTTACAATGTTTGTTTTATCGGCCCACCATGTTTAAGGATACCCATGAGTTTTGTAAAACGTGTGAGCCTTGTCAAAAATTGGGAGGAATATCCCGTTGAAATATGATGCCACTCAATCCTATCTTACCAATCGAAGTTTTTTATTGTTGGGGCATCGACTTCATGGGACCATTCCCATCTTCTTTTGAAAACTTATATATTTTGCTTGCCGTCAATTATGTTTCAAAATGGGTCGAGGCGATTTCATACAGGAACAATACCATAAAACGGTCATTCGTTTCTTAAATGAAAACATCCTTTCACTGTTTGGAACACCTCGAGTCATTATAAGCGATGGAGGGTCTTACTTTTGTAACTGCGCATTTGAAGCCTTAATGAAGAAATATGGCATGAACCACAAAGTGAGCACCCCTATCACCCACAAACAAGTGGACAAGTTGAGATATTAAACAGGGAGATTAAACATATTTTGGAAAAAACAGTGAACTCCGATCACAAAGATTGGTCGCTTCAACTTACCGATGCGCTCTGGGCTTACTGTATGGCTTACAAGACCCCCATTAGAATGTCTCCCTATAGACTCATCTATGGGAAAGCTTGTCACTTGCCTGTGGAGTTGGAACATAGTGCATATTGGGCAATAAAGAAGATGAATTTTGATTTTGACAAAGCAAGCTCGTTGTGCAGGCTTCAATTGAATGAATTTGCGGAACTCCGAAACGAAGCAAATGAGAACGCGAGAATTTACAAGGACAAGACGAAGGTGTTCCATGATAAGAACATCCTTCGTAAGAATTTCACAATTAATCAAAAGGTCCTTTTGTACAATTCTCGGTTACATTTATTTTCGAGAAAATTGAGGTCTTGATGGACTAGTCCCTTCATTGTAAAAATTGTTTATCCATATGAGATTGCCGAGTTGTTGAATCTACGGAACGGTAACATTTTTAAAGCAAATGGTCAGTGATTAAAACCGTTCTTTGAGAATTTTCCTTCAGAGGGTCAGTCCATACTGTTCGCTCGCATCAAGTGCAAGGCTGCGATGTAGTAATAAATCTCGATAAGACCGAGGTCGATCCACAGGGAAAGAAGTAAACAATTCCAAGTACTGTAATAACTAGATTCTAAGAAGTTTAAGAAAGTAGTTTTTCACATGAAATAGGAAAATCTGAAAATAAGAAGAACTAGAGCATCAAGGATCCACTTGTAGTAGTCTAATGCCAATCCATTCATCCAAGTACATCACAATTAGAGTCAAAGTCCTATCTCTCATCTAATTGGAAGATATAACATTCAAGCACAAACAGTCCTACTTAAATCTGAAAATCAGATTTCTAGTTTAATGAAACACATAGAACTTGAACTTGTAGCCCTCGGAGTAACAGCCATGCCTATGGACTATGGCATGCTAAGGGTTACTACAATTCAAATTCAAACAACCCAATCATGGTAATCTCAGAGGATTGCAAGGAACTCATGTCCGGAGTACACAAACTCTCACAATTCATCTAAAAATCCAAACTTTATTCAAACTAGAAGTTCAAAATCCAAAATTAAGAAAAGGGTACTTGAAATAAAAGAATTAAAACATTGAAATCAACTACAAATTTCACCTCTAGCTCTAGCTAAGAGGTTAGTTAAGGAAAAGCATATTAAAACTAGAACTAAAACTAAGAAAAGGAAGAAAAACTAGCTGTAGGAAGCTAGGTAGCCTCCTAGGACTTGAACTCCTTGCTTCCCACGTCCTTGACTGATTTGGAATACAAGAGAGCACCTCCTTTTATAATACAGCAAGAGTACCGCAACATAACAGATTTTGTTTCGCTTCGTACGGCTTAACCAATGGTCGGATTGCCTTCAAATTTGATTTATAGCTTCCTTGTAATGTGATCTTCCTCATAGATAATTTATATTTCCAAAATTATCTTCTGAATGGGCCCACCAATCAGATCAGCAACCGCCTCTCAAAATCGCGCAATTCGGGTACCTTCAGAACCAGTCATCTTACTTTCAATGTCCCGGAGTGTACAGAGGTCAGATTGATCTCAAATTTTTAACATTGGTAGAAACCGTCCTCCTCTACATGATGAATAGATTAGATTGTCCAAAAAAATTCCCGAATATGGTCTGAAAATTAGAACACTTAGAGCTTTTATAAAATCTGCGCAGTTGGATCTTTCTGGATGGTCCATCTTTCTTCAACCAGTACGATCAAACCACACATCCTTTTGATCTGAAACTTTTGTGGTTATTCATATATGGATGTGGTATAAAATTTGGTCAAAGTAGATTCTTCATATCATCAATGATGGGTCACCTGGACCGGCCCAGAGTTGAACAGCGAAATCTGAAACTTTCTAGACAGTTCGTATTGTTTTGGCCACCACGGTCAATCCGTAGCTCCGATCGACACAAAACCACTTGGGTTATTTCGGCGTCGAGCTCCTCTTCGACATGGATGTATTAGATTTTCAAATATCATTAAGATGGGCTCAAAAAATTAGACCGAAAAAATAAAAAATGGGAATAACTTGCTGCCTGAAATCTGGAAGACTGAAATTACATGGCCGACCGGTCAAGACCGGTCGGACAGGGCTAGCCGACGGTCTTGACCGGTCTTGACCGGTCTAGACCTGTCTGGCAGGTGTCTAGGGAGTGCAGCCGACCGGTCTTAACCGGTCGGACCTAGTTTCTGCATTGTTTCTTCTTTCTTTTCTTCTCTCCTTCCTCTCTCTTTGCTTTCTTCTTTCTTTGGCCCACCTTGGGTCTTCATCCAAGGCTCCTAAATGTCTCTTGTTGGTCTCCAATTAGATGAAGCCTGCTCTCATTCCTACAATCACAAAACCTGCATTAGATGGGCCTTTTAAACATGCAAACCATGCATATAATGTGATGTAATGGGCCATATCATGTATAAATTGGAGGTTCAACACGTACCTCTAACTAATCCCGTGTATCAGGATATTTGATCTCCTAGTCTGACGGAGTTGTAGAGTAGTTTAGGATTAAGATTTTCTTTGTTTTTCCATTGGTTTGTTAGAAGGAGGTCGAATTCTAGAGTTTTGTTCTCTCAGGTACTCTCATTCCTCTCTCCCTTTATTTTATCATTGCTCTCATGTTTTACTCATTGCCTATCTTTTACATTGAGGACAATTGAAGATTTGGTTGGGGGGTGTGGGATCACTAGGTTGAATCAGTGTTTTGTAACATCTCGAGCAATAAGAAAATATTTTTTTCAATTTTTTCAAAATTCAAAACTCCATTGAAAAACTTTGCTTCTATGCATTTGGGATGGTGTAAGTATAAGAAAAAGATAGGCGAAGTGAGTGAAGTTTTTATGATTGATACTAGTTTTGTATGCGAATACCCCTATTTTTATGATTGATAAAAATTTTGAACACTTTTACACTTAGTTCACATTACACGATTGTCATGCTTTGAAGGGATTATGTAGAATTGTGGATTATCTAGGTTTGGATTTGAGGTGTTGAGGAACTAAGCCGAGGTACTTTGTCCATCCTTGTCCATGGAAAAATAACGAAAGATATGGATTTCTAAAAATTCTTTCTAATGTATGAGAAAAGGAATGGAGGGATGAAAACATGGGAATGATTGAAAATATGGTGGAAAATTTTGAAAAGGGCTACCTATTACCAACGGGGGGATGGTCTACCCATAACCAAAGTCGAAAATGGGAAGTAGTGTGAAAACCGTCGGAAGGACGGTAAGGCAAACTCCTGTCAAAGGGTTGTTGTTGATCTGTACACCGCTAAATCCATCCCTTAGCTAATTCATGAAGAAGGTAACCTCGGAAATCTATGAGATGAGCATTTACTGAGCACACTAGGTTAAATTGTTTGGACTTTTTTTATTTATCAATTAATCAACGGGAATTTCATACGAGTACGTGGTATGTTTTAGAAAGTTCAAGGTTTCAACTTCTATCACTAGGCATTTTAGAATTTTTACACTTGCATATCATTGAGTGTATAGAAGCATAGTTCCCAAAGGAGAGTTGAGTTTTAAAGAATGAAATTTATTTCATGCATGTGTTGCTCGGGACTAGCAAAATGCTTGTTTGGGGGGGGGGGGGGGGGGGGGGGGGGGGGGG